>WNHD01002971.1:0-22949 GCA_011057455.1 Ganaspis sp. Gsp50
AGTTAAGTCAACCAGAATATTAGTTAAGTCAACTAGAATTTTAGTTAAGTTAACCAGAATTCTAGTTAATTTAACCAGAAAAAATACTAAGGGCATATTTAACATTCCTTTCTGGTTAAATTAACCAGACATTTTTTTCAGTGTAAACATTTTGTATACATAATATAATCTATGTATTTAAATTAAAATTTCTTTATTATATAACCTCTGCAACAGGAATAAATATAAAAAAAAGTTGGTCCAATTAAAAAGAGACGTCAGATTTTCGGTACAAATTTCAAAAGTAATTGAAAACGATTTTTCACCACGCAGACTTTTAATTTTAAAACATGATACTAACAATGCGCACACTATGTGATTTCTAAATTTTATTTACAAAATTATAAACCATAGTTATTTCGAGTTAATTAAGAACTCTGAACAAAATGCGTATCACAAAACAACACAAGCATAAATCAGTGTACTTGGAGCTCCTACTTTTTAGAAACATAAATTTATAGAAAAGAATATCTTTGCAAATTGAAGCTGAAAATAAGAGGAGGCGTGATGGCCAAGTAACATTGTTATATTCCAGGGAGGAAGAGCTCACCACTAACTCTAGCAGAGAGACCGTCCTATCCGACGTCAACACTGCCAACCATACCCAACCTAACGATAAATCGTAACTTAGGACAGTTTTAACTTCGAAAAATTTATAACAACGTTCATTCTTAAAGAGCACGTCAAATAACCAATAAAAATTAATATCGAATCGGTTAAGAATATTAGCAATAAGAGAGAAAAAGTTGACGGATTTTATATTTAACTATCTATTTGTAGTAAATAGTTCAATATCAAAAACTGATGTGATTTAACGTACTATCTCACTATTTTTCTCTCATTTGCATTCAAACAAAAGTCTTGATAAATTCTTTGAAATTTTGCCAAATGGAGAACCATTTTTCGACTTGGCTATACAGAATTTCGTAGCTTTCGATATATCTATCAGTATCAAGTTCCTAAAAGTTAAAGTTACATTAACAAAAAAAGAAAATTAATTTGTTATTTATTACAATGAAGAATAAACCTATTGAGTAACATTCTTTCAAAAATGTCTATTAAAAGGAGACCAAAAATTGACTTGTTTTCAATTATTTTTTTGTTTTTTTGTTTTTTTTTTTTATTTAGAAAATCTTCAAATGTATTTATGAATTATTGTCTTATTTTAAAAAAGAACTTCAGAGGAAATAAAAATGAAGATAAATTCTTAAATTATCATCTGAGTACTTTGACATGAAATAAAATGCAATACGCTATTTTAAAATTTAAATTAATAATTTGAAAATTTATCAATGAATTATGTTCTCACCAATCAAAATTGGCACTTCATAGAATAGAAAACTGATATTGAATAAAACTTCCAAGAATTAATCAATGACTTTTCTTGAAGGTAGTGTACAATCAGACACAACAAATCCTCGATTTAAGATCTCAGAATCTTTTTCAAAAAACAAAAAAAAAAACTAAAATAAAATCTAAAATTATGAGGCCTAGAAATAAAATACAGGCTTCTTGTATCGTCTATTCTAAATAGGCTTTCTCAAAAGATATACTTTGTTCTGTAAAACGAGAAGTATTTCCGGTTGTATTTCCGATGAAAACGAAGTATGTTAATAAAACTTATACACTTAGCAATAGTTCAAATTAAGTATGCCTACGATCTCAGACTCTATCTGATTAGTGAATGATATGTATGAGTGAGAAAAGCATGCATGCATGTATGTGTGTGATTATTTTGGCATTATCATAAAAACAACTTAATATTTCATGTTGCGAAACAAATATTTTCATTTAGAAATTTTTCATTTTATTATTATTTATTTAACACGTATTTCGCAATGTTTCATTGTTCGTGGCAAATATGCAGTTTTAATTTTTTTGCCCTATGTGACCAAGACCTTTTGTAATGATATATACAATTCAGGCGGGCAAGTTATTTAAATCTTAAATGCAAACTATCTCAAAAAGAAGTAAAATAGCATAAAACAAAAAATTTAAATAATAGAATTATTTTTAAAAGAATAGAATTAGTTTTTAAAGAAAATAGATTTTCTTAGAATTTTAAATAAAAATTATGGATTCTTTATTTTAACTTCAATCCGTTTTATTACGTATCAGATTAATAAAAGCTTTAAAAAGTTAAGATAAATTCATAGAAGCTTTGGTTAATGATTTCCATCTTTACTATAGACGCATATTTATAGATTTCACTATCATTTAATAAATTAATCTAAATTAGAATAAATTACCGACTAATAATCATGTGTATCATTAAATAAGTTTTAACATTTTAAATAAACATTAAGAAATCCAAAGAAACTGCCAATTAACACATGGTTTAATAAAATCAAATCTTTTGTAGAATTCTGATTAAAGTGACAATTGATGCGCTTTGTACATGATAAAATAATCGTTTTTCCATTTGACTTTTTTATGCACGAAAATACTGCTCAGTGTTAAAAATTGACTTCCCTTTACTTGTAATTTTCGAAATGAATCTTACCGGTATAGATTTTGATAAGATATCAATGTAAATAGTGTTCTAACACAGGTCTAACGAATAATATAACGTATTTTTACGAAATAGCTAATATGTCATAAATCGATAAAAAAGAATATGACTTGGCTTTCAAATGAGACATAAACCAATGTCTTCTTTGCTTTATTGTCAATGTCGGTGCCAGTTTTTCAAAAATTCTAAAGAAGACTAATTGTAATCAAAATCAAATTAAATACTATTAAATAATATCAGCATATAAGCTTAACATCAAATGTGTAAAATTTTAACACGAAATATAATCGAATAAAAGTACTTTATCTTTGGTTTGCATGTTTTATGCATTGATTTTCAAAAATTGTATATTTTGTACGTAATGATGATCTTTGTAACGCGTAAAATGTAGATTCTAAAAGTAGTACATATGTGTATGTGTAATATCTATATTTTACTCAATTTTAATGGGAATGGTAAAATAAGATTCCAGTGGGCAAACAAATGCAACTTGAAAACAAATGAAAGCAAATAATTAAATTTAGATTCTCGTTACATTATTTTCCTATAAATTTTAAGTAATTTTAACTTATTAAAATAAACTGGTTTTTAAAAATTAATTAAAAATTCTTTAAAACATTTAAAGAAATATAACCCAATTTGTAATTACAATTGTAAATCTTATTTTTTCCCTAATGGAATTAATTAATACGAAATCGTTTTATGCATATAATTTTCAAACAGGCGTTGTTTCTATCAATATACTTAAAGAAAATATTACAACATTATATCATCGATATTTTAGTGTTAAATATAATTCAATTAAACAATTCTATTTTATAAGCATTCAAGAGTATCTAAGTTGCATTTTGTAAATTACTTCTTCTTACCCACTGGAATAAATTTAAAGATGTGTTGAACCGTTTACATACAAATCGTTTATTATATAATTGTCTCTTAAACATGACATTGTGTTTAAAAAAAAATATTGCTTCTACAGAAAGAAATTGTCATTCTTTGATTTGTTAGATATAACTTTTTAAAAAAGTAGCTTTTAGTATAGTAAGGAAAATCTTCTTAATACTAAAAGAAGAAAGCTTCTTTTAGTAAAGAAAATCAAATCTTTAGCTCTTTACAAAAACAAATTCTTTTATAAACCAAGACATAAATTAAATTTATAAATTTGTCAAAAAATAAATTAAATTTATAAATTTTTCAAAAAATAAATTATAACAATATTTGCTAACTTATACAACATTTTTGTATTTTTACAAAAGCAGCTTTTGGTTATTCAAAAAAGAGCTTCGACTCAAAATTATTGCAATACATGAAAGAGAAACAATTTCTTTCAAATTTTTAAAAATCTTCTTTCCAATTTCATAATTATAAGCTTTTAAGTGAAAAGAAAGAAATTAAAGTCTGTCGTAAAATTAAGTTCCTGGGCGTCAATTATGTAATTTGATCTCATTCTCATCTCACAATCAGTTTCATCTCACTGATATTCGATTGTCTTGATTTTTAGAAAATAATAAAAACGATGATCTTTCTAAAGAAAAGTATGTCATGTAATATTGTAATTGTGACAAGATATTCATTTATTGAAACACAAAAGCGAAACACATTATAGAAAAGAAAAAAGGAAAAGGAAATAGAAAAAAGGTGTTTTTTCTGCAACAGGTTACAGTCTTTCTACAATATCTAAGATTATTATTAATTATTATTATTATTATTATTATTATTATTATTATTATTATTACTATTATTGCAATGAATTATATGTCTACTTTAGTTAAGCATCGAATGCTTAAAATAATATAACAGTAATAAACATTATTTAACATTACAACACAATAAATACAAATAAATAAATTATCGACATTTAAACAAAATGCACCATGCCTTCAATCTACAAAAAAATCAAGTAATATTGAAATCCAGACGAAGATAAGATGAGAAAAAGCTCAAACTACATTTTATTAAAACCCTGGTCCCGACACTGACAATTTTAAAGCTGTAAACACAATGTCGTCAATTAAATGCATAAGATTTGAACTTCACTAAAAGCCCCAATATTGAATAATGCGATTAGTGAAGACCATTGAACTAAAACCAAATAGCATTACAAGATAATAGAGAAATTAACATTTCATTCGGCCAGCTTGTTCATTTCTCTAAAATATAATCCAGTTGTGCTCGTTGTATATAGACTGACGCATAATTTATAATCGTCATGAGAATCATAAACTTATAATCAAACATGTATAACATTCGATAAAATGCATTTCGAACCAATTACAATGGTCTTATGAAGATAATCCGACTAATTTAAAGCTCTCACTATTAATATTAATAATTTCATAAACAATTTAACTCTCTTAAAATACTGATAATATACTAATTTAATAATAAGCTATTCCATTTGGTATATTAGTTCAATGGCCAACTCACAAACTAAAAACTATTTCTGGATGCGTATATCGTGAATTGAATATGTAAGTGATGTTTCTTATGCATTAAATTTAAAATTTACTATACATGTAGATTAGTAAATTGTTTCTAAAATAAGAACTAGAAACTGTGAAATGCATTATTCCGTAAGGTGCACTCCACATCGGTTCAAAACAAAAGGTTCAACTGAGTTAATAACATCTAAATTAATCTTATCATGTACATTTCAACCTTTGAACAAAAAATTTAATTTAAATTAAACCAATCACTGAAATTTTTATCTTTACGCATAAATTCTTTAATGAAAGAAATCAAAATATTTCATTTGACATTTATAAAACTATTTTCCCATACGAGAACGAAAGAATGCTGTACTAAGAAGATTGACTACCATCATTTTTCGGGACACAGTCGAACTTCCTTTTGCAACATTTTTCCTAGATTTTTTCCACGTAACATTTTCGTTTCTAATATCTGCATAAACCACTTCAGCATAAAAATGTCAGTTAAAATTCTAAACTACCATCGCTAATAAAGTGGTTAAAATTTTTGATATTTTTATACTTAATAAATTTGGATATTCTCAAAGCAAGTAAAAATTTAAATATTTAAAATTTTCCAATTTTAGAATTTACTGCTACAAGAAAAAAAAGCTCAGTGACTGCCTTTTGTGAAACTCGTTATGGAACGCGTCATACATTAATTGAAATAAAACTTGTGTATATTTGAAAGAGTTGATAGTGTTCAGGATTTAGAGAGGTGCTCAACATTATTTCATGTGCTAGATCGTATGCCACCATCATATTTTCTTTAATACGAAAAATTGATGTACCATAATAGTTATAATTGAATATATCAAAATGAGTTTACGGATAGATTTTACATCCGTTGAATGTTTCTGTGCGAAAAGTATGAAAGTCGCGAAGGTACTAGGAAATGAGTGATAGAACGTGCCTAAACCTTTTACAAACGACAAACGCGAGCATAGATAGTTTAAATGCTGTAAAAGGACAGTTCTATGGAGAGTCAACAGAATTGTGTAAATATTGTCGGATATTATACATATATGTACATATACATCTATGAATTCTTCTAAAATATATATTCTGTTCGAAAGAAATGCTTATTAGCTTTTGTGTATCATTATTACTCGTATATTATCAATTTAGATAGAATCATCAAATCTTCCACTTCAATAACAAATTATCTAAAATTTAGCATTATTTTATAATTTCATAATGAAATCGTTCGATACTATTCCGCTTAATAAAATAATAAAACAGGAACATTTTCGTTGTACGAAAACTGATCATCAGCGGAATTTTCGTTTAGAAAATTGTTTGATTTGAATAAATATTTGCCTATATTATGGGTATTTTAAAAATCATGTATTTGCAATCAGTACCGTTTTGCAACACAGATAAAAAATTCATAGCCTGCTACTATATGTGAAATTTAGACACCTTGAGAAAATGGTGCTTAATTCAACTATTTTAAATTAATTCAGTCAAATTTCACTGATTGATCAACCAGAAGTGCGCGATTGATTTTAATCAGTGAATTTTCACTGGTAATCAGTGAAATTCCACTGGTAATCAGTGAAATTCCACTTATTCAAT
Organism: Ganaspis sp. Gsp50; assembly: GCA_011057455.1. Taxonomy (NCBI): domain Eukaryota; kingdom Metazoa; phylum Arthropoda; class Insecta; order Hymenoptera; family Figitidae; genus Ganaspis; species Ganaspis sp. Gsp50. The sequence goes on from WNHD01002971.1 coordinate 6,598, forward strand.
TTAAGAGAGAGTGAAACGTATTATTGAAATTTGTTCTATAACAATTTATTCTTCATTAAAGAATATTTATATTCTTGGGAAAATAATATTTACACTTGAATTAAGAATATTTATCTTTTATCCAAGAATTATAAAAATATCCTTAAATTAAAAATAATATATGTTTCAAACTAGAACAAAATATTCTTGATACAAATATTATTGTCCTTGATCCAAGAATCAAAAGCAATTATTCTAGTTCTGATTCCAATAAAATGTTGCGACAGTTAAAGTATAATTCTTTTTCAATGAGTCAAATTGACAAAAAGTATTGTTCAATTCTATGTATAATTATTTAAAAACAAGAATGTCATATTATTATAAAAATAAGAATGTCATATTGTTATAAAAATAATAATGACATTTATATTTCGATTAAAAGGAAGAATAGTAACAATTCAAACATAAATATCTGCACAATATGTTTAGCATAATTAAATTTTCTACTTTTAACATTGTTTGAAAATAGTTAAAATCATTTTATTTTTGAATAATGTGATGTAACACGCAAAAAATTTTATCTAGAACAGTGGACAGTTCTACTAAAATAAGTACCTATACTTATTGTAGTAAAATAACTCGCTTATCCAGAAAAACGTTTTTTGCGTGAACCAATTAACAGCAATGTGACATGAATTTAAAATGGACAAATACAACGGAAGTTGACTAAAAGAGGGAGAAATATGAAAAAGGACGCATTTAAAAAAGTGAATTTTTGGACAAGTCGCGTGGTGTTTTACAGGAGCATGCTAAACTGTGTGAATGCGTTAGAGGGACACATACCACCAGCAGAGAGCGCAGCCTTGATGGTGGCCGAGGAGAAGCCACATCCTGATTCATGTAAGGCCCGCCAAAATGACCGAAATCACTTTTCATCATTCACCTAATACTGTACATATACCGCGAACGATTCCTCGAACTTAATATTTTACTTTTCTTCCATTAATTTTTTAAAAAATTGAATATCCTCATTTATTTACCAACATTTTGTAAAAACAATGTTTCCCTATGAGGAAGCAAAATGAAGTGGATTTGAAAAAATTTTAATTTAATTTTTGGATCTTTCTCGATTTATTTATTTTTTCATTAGTACATTAGTACCTCCTTTGCAAATGCACTTACATCATTTGTTGCCTAGTAATTGTTGCCAAGCAACCGCAGCTTTGCAACCTTTACTTAGAAACCGTATCCTAGAAACCGTTTCTTTCCAAAATCAAGAATTTCTACTTAATTTCAGACCATTTAAGAGATTAATAACTCAAACTTCTAATTAAAATGCGAACATTTAGATTTATTATTTGAAGGTTTTTGAGATCTTTTAAGATACACGTTTTTCATTAGGACACTATGTATATCTGTTAGGATATTTCAGATATACAGAAATAATAAAATTATATATATATATGTAATTAAATATTTTTGAAAGAAGTCCGAGGAATCGATTACAGTAGATTACAGTGCGTAAAAGTATCCAACACAATTGCATGCCACCAATTACTTCTGTATGTTTGTAAATTTGTAAACTTGTAAATTTGTAAATTTGTAAAGTGTAGTTTCATTTGTACGTATTATATTTTTATTCGATTTTCAAAAGTATTGTCAGTCGAAGCACGATTTGAAGAAAGCTTGTGAATAAAAAGTAAAAATGTGATTTTATATGCAAAATTATTTTTTTGATATTTAAAGAATCATATGTATTTATCAAAAGCGTGTGTATATTGTTTAAGCATTTGATAAACATTGAATAATTGCTTCCTCATAGAGGAAGTTCTGTTTTTTAGTATTATGTTGAAAATAGATACTCTACATTATTTTTATTATCTACTGATTTTATTTTGTATTTTGTTATCTACAATCTCATTAATAGTTATTCAATAACTTACAGTGCAACCCTGTTTTGTGTGAACATGTTATAGAATTATATACACGGAAAGAAATATCTAGCTATTCTAGCATAAAGCGTTCCGTACTATTGTCGCATCCCCACTCTCATACCAATAAGGTAAGCCCGGATCCTCTTTTAGCGTGAGCCCACCCTATTTTAGGATGAACTCATGCTTTAATAGCATGCGCACTGACTATATTAGTATGAGAGTTGGGATGCAATAAAAGTACTGGTCCGCTTTATGCTAGAAAAGCTAGATCTTCTTCTCCCTGTAGAGTTCGGAAACTAAAATGAAAAGTTTAAAATAAGTAGTAAAAATGCGATAGAGTTAGACACTTACAATTCTCAAAACAAACAATTGTTTGTTTATTTAACAATTCGACAATTAGTTAAAATATTAATTACATTCTAGATTTAATCATCTAAACTTTGCTGAGTCATTTTATAAAATTTGACTAGAATTTATACAGAATTTTGTACAGAAAATGTGTGAATTCTACACAAATATTCTAGTAAAATTAAACTCATTAATTCTCAATTATTATTAAAATTAAACAGAATTTTTCTGATATCTGAATGTCATTGAATTTAAAAACTACCGGACGTAATAAAAAATGATTTTTTTACTTTTAACCTGAAACGATACTATAATGTGTTCGCTCAAAACACACTGTATAACAGGAAAATAGTTTAATTCAGTTGATTTTTAAATTATATTAAATAAAATAAATCTTTTACATGAAAAATTGTATTTAATTAAAATTGTATTAATTAGAAAAGAGAAGAAATACTTTTCAAAATTATTTTTTTGCTAAAAGACCCTTCTAAGACGTTAACATTTGTTATTTTTAATAACAATTTTAATAACAATGTTAATAACAATTTAAAACTAAACTCATCCAATTTATCTAATATTTTTGTTAAATTTAAATAGATTCTTTAAATCGTTATTCTTCTTTGACATTCATGCCAACATTTCTTTTTTTCGATAACGTACAATTTTAACTAAAAAAACTTATTCATCAAAGAAAAAAGCGATTTGGTCAACAAAGCAAAAATATATATAAAAAAACCAATTGGTCATTTGTTTAAGGTAAAATTATCTTTATTTTCATATTACTAAAAGGTCACGGTTTGCCATACAGTGTCGGGATGTAGCTCTTTAACTCGACTATCTATTAAAAGGTTTCCTATAGTTGTAAATATAAGAACTCATGATCTATTTATATTTTACATCAATTTAATTAAAAAAGTGAATTTTTATTATATTTCTTTTTGTAGTTGCTTGTAGAATATTGCTTTTGTTTAGCTGCATTTCTGATAATGTCTGGACTGAAGACAAACAGAAAAAAAACCGGTATTTAAATCAGTGAGTGTGGTTACATAGAAAAGAAGACATACATACATAGATCTTTACTTAAGCGCGCGGAAAAAATCCAAGAAGAGAGATGCAAGTGACAAAAGCGACACTAGCTTTCTCTTTCACCACAAATTTCCATTCTCTGACTTCTTGACACGTTTAAGTACCATTTACGCGCCTAATTTTAAGCTCTCAGTGTCACTACACTCAATGAAAATATCTGAATTAAGAAAACGAAGAAAATAAAAATTGAGAGGAACAAATGTTAGGTGACATTAAATGTTATGACGTAACTTTTATATTTTACGAACAAAAAATAGAAATCTTTTTATGTCTATATTCCTCTTTTATTACACAATTTTGATAATTAAGTTAAAATTTATAATTGACTGTACGTAGAATTAGTTTTCTTATATACATTTTTTAATTTCTGTCTTTAAAGCAATTATACACATACACAATACACCTTTAAAACTTTAATTAGATACACGTAGCTTTGATCAGGGTTAAGATTTTCAACTCAAAATCAATTTTACTTTATATGCAATATATCACAAAAAATACTCTGATATTAAGAGGAAACTCTTAAATACAGGGTGAACCGAAAATACTCCTAAATTTCCGTTTAAAATCCACAATTTTAAACGGACCCTCTTTTAAGATTATTTTCTGCTTGCTTCCGTAAACAAGATTAAACTCTCAATATCAGAATTGTTTTTAGGTTATATAATTTTATTAAATTGCATGAAATGTCAGTTTTTCTTAAATAGAAACACTAACTTTTCACAAAAATAATTTAGCAAATGACCATTTAATACACAATAGTAGAGCACTGGTTATTGCAAATATTTAATCATTTTCAAATTTAGCAAATAATTTTAAGTACAAGTTTTTAGAACAAGTTTCGTTTTAATTATCACAGCTTTTATACCCAATAAAAAATTATCTAAGAAAGCAGTACGGGCATATAACGGTCAAATTCACACTACGGGTCAAGTACAGCAGTAGAAAATTGCACCGGGTTTCTACTGCAAAAATATACTACTGGTACTATGGAAAAATTTTTATTGGGTAGATTATTCGTAGGGCATTAGTACTTAATTTATTATGTCGCAAAAAGAAATAGATGGTACTATAGTTATAATACTGCACACACTAAAAACACAAATTAGGCTTATCTTTAAGCTGACTTAAACTATTCACTAAAAAGTTTGTCGACACTGATGACTGCATCTACAATCAGCAGTTTAAAGTAATCATAAAAGGGATGAAGACAAAGCACCAAGCTTGAGGAGCAATTCACAATGTATATACACTAGCAGGGGAAAATTATTGAGACAGTACAAGAACAGTTTTTTAGTTTATGTACTTGTTTCTTTTTAATTATAGATACCAACAACTACTGATCACGACTCTTACAGTACCTGTTACATTTACCAGTGGCTGCAATTCGAATCGCTAATATACTCGTCTGCCTTGATGTGTAATAAGTCTAAACGCTTTACTGCAAGTTCTGCAAATTTCTCAAATGTAAGCTGTATGCTAATCATATTGATTTCGTGATTTGTTTGGCAGTAGGATTGAATTTTTTGAGGTAATGTACATGAGAGTATTGAATGTAGAGTATATATACATAGCATTTTCAAAAAACAAAAGAAAAACCATAAGACTACACAAAACACTTTTTTAAACCAATAATATTAATTTCTAAATATAGATGCACTTTTGAACATTTAAGCAGCTTTAAATTTACATAAATACACTAAATATTATTATAAAATACTCTTTCAAAATAAAAATTTAATAATATAATTAAATGATTTTAATAATTGAATTAAATGATTTTAATAATTGAATTAAATTCTATTAATACGCATATAATATACAAAAGAAATTTTTAAATGGAAAGAAAATTAAAATTGAGTATTCATGGGGATTTTGTAATGAGAAAACCATCTGATTGCTAGAGGGAAAACGAGGATCAGCGCACAGAATACATGGCTTTCCTTAAATCAGATTTGATCAATCTACATGTCCCAAGACAATTATAGCATTAGTATGTATAATATAATCAGTGGTGAATTTCTACTTAAAGACAAAGAAAATTTATAAAATTACAATTATAAAATAAATTATAAAGTATTTTAATTAATATGAGTATAATATAAGTATTTTAATTAATATATATATATTTAATTTATGACATGATTATTTTTTAACATTATTATTATATTAAATATTCACCATTATAGTTTGTGAAAGTAAAGTGTTTTCATAACATTTAAGAACTAAATTTTAAATTATTTTTTTCAAATTCTAATTTTTCTGATATTTTTTGAAAAATGTATATTTTTAATTCTATCGAATCTTGGTATTAGTCGCGTGGATGTTGTGTTCAGAAATTCATAAAAAAATTGTCTTGATTTTAAATTACAAAATTATGTAAAATCTTATCTCCTATTCACTAATTTTATACAGTGTTGACCAATTTCAAAGTATCTATACTCTTTCTTTTTAAAATTCTTATGCAATATTGTATTCTACTTGAAAAACCACTTACTGTGTATTTGTTATAAATTTTTCAACTTGTATCTTCTATAACTTTTGAACGAAAAGGTAAATTTTGATCATTCTTATCTTAAGTAATTGTTTTCTCAAAATGTTCAGCATATTAGTTTTTTTTTTATTAAATCTTGACGATTATTTTCAAAATTAAACAATGAATTGTAATAAAACTTACGGGTTTTGCACAAAATGCATGTAAATTATAAAACTTTGATTTTCATTTTTTAATCTTACAGACGGTCAATTGTAATCAAATTGGTCTATTGTTCTATAGATAAGAAGTCGGAGAAAAATTAAGTAAAGTTTCAAAAACATCTGACGAAAACGATTCGACGCGAATAATACCTTCAAAAAATGTGTAAAAGAATAAATGAATTTCTATTTCGAAAAATTAAATCAAAATGTCTAAAATATTTTGTTTAAATCTTAATATTAATATTAATCTTAATATTTCTAAAAAAAAAAGAATAAACAAATAAACATTATAAACAAGTAAATGTTGAGTTCGTAATTTGTGAGCATGTCAAAGTATGAAGCATGTTATATTATTTTTATAAAAAGTATTAAATATAAGATAATATTTAACTTTTATTAATAACAAACTCTTGCTTACAACTACAGAAAAAATACAAATCTAATAATTCTTCATGATTAGAGACGAAAAAAGTTAATAATAAAATTACATTTCTCAATAATTTCCACGGAATAAAATATTTATTTGTAAAGTTCGAAATGACAAAAAGAGAAAGTTGATAATAGTAACATCAGTAAATGATTTAATTAATTCCAATAATAAAACAAATTCGTCTGTATTCTATTTAGAGAAAAAAATATTAAAGTTGATTGAACCAAAATATAATCAAGCCTAATAAAAATTCATTTTTAGAAATGATTGCATTAGTTTCTATAAATGGATTAATCATACAAGCAAAAATTTATATTCTTAAATAATTTTCTTAAGAAGAAAACTTTGTTTTTTAAAAGAGGACTGGCTTATTATTATTAAATAAACCTATTTACGATTATTAAAAAATTGGTTAAATTTCCAAATTCAAGGATTTTGGTTAAAAACTTAAAAAATAAATAAAGTTCAAAAAACTGAATCAGAAAGTCCTTTATCAATTTTTAAAATTTTCTTAGTCGTTTAGGAATTATCGCAATTTAAAGTTTGTCCGATCATACGTGCGTCAAGCAAGGTTTGCGCTCCTGCGCCGCACAATATAAGCCTGAACGGACAAAAATTTTAAAAAGAGCAAGAAAGCTTTTCGTTTCAATTTTTCCTACACTATTTGCAGTTTCAATATGTACGCCGTGAAAGAGAACACCCGACAAACTGAATCAAAATTTAAAAAAATGTTCTTAGTCGTTTATTAGTTATCGCATTTTAAAGTTTGTCCGATCATACGTGCGTCAGGCAAGGTTTGCGCTCCTGCGCCGCACAATATAAGCCAACTTTAAACCGCGATAATTTCTGAACGGCTAAATATTTTAAAAAGTGCAACAGAAATTTTCGGTTCAATGTTTCCTACACTATTTGCAGTTTCAATATGTACGCCCTGAAACAGAACACCCGGCAAACTGAATCAAAAAGTCTTTATCAATTTTAAAAATTTTCTTAGTCGTTTAGGAATTATCGCAATTTAAAGTTTGTCCGATCATACGTGCGTCAAGCAAGGTTTGCGCTCCTGCGCCGCACAATATAAGCATAATTTCTGAACGGCTAAAAATTTTAAAAAGTGCAACAGAACTTTTCGGTTCAATTTTTCCTACACTATTTGCAGTTTCAATATGTGCGCCCTGAAACAGAACACCCGGCATAAAAGTTTTGAGTGAAAATTGTCGATTTCTGAGACAAGAACAATCCTGTCTTGAAGATTATTATAATTTTGAATAAAAATGCATAAACTAACAACAACAAAATGTCCAGTTGTATTTGCAGCTGGATCCGAGCGCTCTTCCGTCGCTCCCGCTCAACCCGAGAGGCCTCCGCCCCCGCTTCCCCCGCCACGTTGTCCGAACAGCGGTGTCTGACAATGGGAAACTCCTCTTAATATTGGGAATCTGATGATAATGAATACTCCGAACCCATTGCCATTGCTACTCAATGCAAACAGCCTCAATTTAGAGTACCAGCTTTACGAATTAATTATCAAGCGTAGTAAAGCCTGCTCTGCATTTTTAAAAAGAAATTTACGTCGTAAGGCAGCGACGAACGTGTGGAGTGTTAATTACGAAAATGGCAGACAATGTATAGAATATTGAAGATGGACCTTGAGGTGTTAACAGTGCCTACTGTCCAAAAGTGTCACATTAAATTTGATCTTATTCATACGAGTATATACTGCATTGACTTTCGAATCAAAGACTTTTAACTTAAACTCGTAAATCTTTATCCGCGTAAGCACATAATTAGTGTATATTTATTTGTGAAATTTCTCGCAACACTTGTCAAGAATTGTAGATATATCGAGAGATAAGATGAATAATTAAAATGAATGATTAACCAGTATAAATAATTGATGTATGTGAGAGGGAGAAAATGATAAAATACTGTGTAAAACAGTGCTGTACAAATTCAGCGTTTGATTATGTATCTAAATAAGAAGATTTTTAAACTGAAACGAGTGAACAGTGGAAAGGACATTTGTATTCAATAAATAATAAATTAATTAGTTAGAAAATCATGTCTCGTAAGCAGGTCGTATACAGACGAAACATGGGAGCTGGACTCTTCTTTCAATGTAGTTTAATTATGTAATATTGCATTAATTTTCTCGAAATTTTCAGTGGTTTCAAAAATTATTAACGTTTTCAAGATTTAAGCACACTTTTTTACGTAATAACAATTTTTCATGAAAATCCACGAGGATTTCAAATAGTTTCATATTAAGAATAATAAATTATTTTACCCTTCAACATAAGTTTCAATTTAAATGGTAACTGTACAAATCGGCTAGAATTATTGTTACATTAACCAAAATTAGTCATTGTAATCAGAATTGTTATTAAATTAACCACAGCGATATAGTTCGACTAACCAAATTTCTAGTCATTCTAGTCAGATACTTTTACATCGACTTTTCATAAATGTATAAGAAAAATGATTAAATTTATAATATCTGTTAAACTTCAACAAACTATTAATCTAAAATCCAAATAAACGATTATTCTGAATTGAAAATACAAAAACAAATGTAGTTAACAAATTAATTAATTAATTAAATTAAAACAGGAATCTCGATTTATTTTCTTTGCAAGAATTTTCGAAAGTTAAAATTTTTGAAACCATTCTATAGAGCAACCCCTTAAAATTAGGAAGGCTTATTAATTATATCGATTTTAAAATAATTCAAATTTATTTATAAAATAAGATTTTTAATAACGAAATCAGAATATAAAGATATTTTTTAAAACACTATTTAGATTTACGTTTAAAATCATGTTCCGTCAGTGTACTCCCAATTTATGAAACATTATTCTGTTTCCTAAATTGTAAGTATCGTTTACCTTTTGGTAAAATCACGCACTATTTCCAAGACCTGTTCGACAGATGCTCAAGGTTTTAGGTCTATACAATATGTAACTTGTAACTTTATATCTCTGACTTATTCTTTTAACATAATTCCAAACCAGTATTCAGAAATATTGTTATCAAGGGTCATGCATAGTTTGAAAAAATGAAACAAAATCTCTCGGGAAAGTTCTTTGTGCCTAGATTAATTAAACGAAAATTCACTCGAATTACAATAAGCAATATGTTAAGATGTTTACGATAAATAGTGAACAATTTATCGCTCAGTTGTAAAATCAATAAAATTCTGTTGACATTTTGATCACCCTATCATCTTTTTTATAAGTCTTTTAAAAAGCCAAATTAGCGTTTATTAAAAAAAAACTTTTCGAATATCTGGCGAGAGATCTTTACTCAAAAAATGTAAACCGGAAAAAAATCTGTTACGCTTACAGACCTTAATTTTGAGTAAAAACTATTGAATTGTTATCTCTTTCTGTTCTGATTATTTTTCTGATTTATTTTTTTTTTCGTTCACTCGTACTTGTCAATTTTTTCTAGTTTTTTAAAGACTTTTTCTGTGTTTTTACACTTTTCTAAACTCTACCAAATTTGCCTTTTAATATGGTAATTATAAAATGTAATATTAACAAATATTTTGTGTATTGTTGATGCTATACCATTTTTATTGCTATACGATACTAGTTATTAAAGTATTTGTTTTATTCAGAAAAATATACATAATTTAAAAATAATAAATATTAATAAAACTTTTTGGTCTCTGTAAGATTAGCAACAGACTTTTTTTCACAGTAAATTTTGTTAAATTGCAAGGAATCTATTTCGAGTATAAAGGATTGAAAAATCTAAATAAAGAAAAAACTTGATAAATACAGGATTAGTTGATTTCTTTTAGCTACGTATAAATGAGATGTATATCATTTTACAAACATTTGTCAAAAGATTTTCAAATTTTTCAAAAAATCGTTTCTCATAATAAAATATAAATTTTTTTAAAAGAAGTCTCGATGTAGAACGAATAAAGGGGAAAAAGAAGTGTTTAAAAATTTTAATAAAAAACGAAAGTATAAATAACAAAAATTAAAATAAATTTGTATGTAATCGAGAATAATTGAAGGAACAAAAGAGTATTCCACTTTTTGCGATTTTGTTTGTTTTTAAAGGGGGAAAAAAATGTTATTTGTGGCGCAAGATAAATTAGAAGCAATTTAAAATTAGACTTTCACAAAAACTTTACATATAGTGTAGGCTGATTAAAATCGACCAATTAACAAGTTCAAATGATACTGGATCATTTAACGAAATTGAGATTAAGTATACCTACGTCTTGTATTTAGACAAAAATGACTTTGCAAATGTGTGCTTATCAGATTATCAAAGAATGAATAACTGGAGGATATTGTTTATTTCAACAATGTAAAATAATTCCAAAAAGCGTTGTATGGGTAATGTATAAGAAACGAATGTCAGACACCGAGACAGATGACCCGTAATTAGTAAAGTGTACAATAAATGCATTAAACGACAAGTTATTTTACGACATAAAGATCACTCGATTGTGCGCCTAAAATTTTCTCAATATAAAGTGATAACACGACTCTTCATTACAAAGAATCGCGTTTTTAATTAACGAAGTTATTAAGATGTAATTTAATAGAATATAAGCTGAATTTAGGAAATTGCAAAGTACCATAATGATTCTAAAAAATTTGTGACGAAAGAAACAACTTCTTTTTAACGAGTAAAACTTCAACTTAGATTCGTGATTCTTTAACAACCACAAACGATGTAAAGGAATCTTGGATAAATTATTGTAAAAAGAAGGTCGCTCAAAATTTTTTAACAACTACACGATTTGCCAATTATGTGCGGGAATCGGTTGGTTAAACATTCTGCTTTATGTCAAGAAAAAATACTGACTGAGGAATAGTAGTTGTATACCTAACATCTTTGAGAAAGACGACTTGGCTAATATGTAAACTACTTTAAGTATCAATATATCAGTCGTCAAATGTAATGTAACATCCTATTGATCTTCTTTGGAGAACATCTGCCATTTTATATCAATAATAACAAGAAAACTGTATAAGTATAAGAGAGTTTTTATTTCTGACCCTCTTCCTTTTACCAAAATTCAACTAAATTAATTAATTTTCAAGTAATTTGTGTCGCTGATTCACACGGAGAAAAACCGCAATTGAAATGAACCTAAAACTTAGGTAAAAATTACTCAAGTAGTTGAGTTGGAGTTCTTAAGTAAAAATTACCTAAGTACTTAAGTAGAATTTACTTAATAATTTAGCTGGAGTTTATATTTAATATGTTACGTAAGTTATACTTAACTATTCTTTTCAAAATAAATAAACGTTAGGTTTATCAATAATTACATAATGTCAGTGTATAATGATAATTCTGAGGGGCGAAGAATTAAAAAAATTTGGTTACACCTATTTAATTAATTCAAATAATTAGGGATACATAAATCAAATTAATTCAATGTAATTCAATATAATTCAAAGTAATTTGAGACAATTCAATACAATACAATACAATAAATGTATCAAGTAACTATAGTAATTTTCAGATTATCAATAATTATATAATGATGTCAGAGTATAGTGATAATTCTGAGGGACAAACAATTTAAAAAAGCATAGTTGTTTTTATCTGTATAATTCTAATTAATTCACAATAATTCGGGATAATTCAACTCAAACGCACAACTAATTCACGTGATACACACTAGCACATAATTCATGTGTTTTCCCCTTCGGGTAATTCATTTTCATTCTGATTGAGTCAGTAACTAATTTTTTGTTATAAATTAATTAAATTTGACAAAATAAAACAGTCATATTTAACTAATATCAAGTCACGCACCGACTCAATTTAGTATTCTTTCGGAATTAATTCAAATTAAGAAATACATTTAATCCTTTTTAAAAACAATTTTGTGTTGAATATAATTCATTATTAATTATAAAAAGTTGTCAATATAATGGTAGCTCATTTCAATAATACGATGTAAAGAATATATATTACGATAAATTTGATCATAAATTAAAACTTATCATAGCATTAAAACTAACAATTTTATACAAACAACCAGCAATATATAAAAATATTTAGTAATAACAAAATTTTAATAAAATAAGTTAACTTACCTGTTAATTTCTGATGATGATAAAAAAAATCCATTTTTCTACTATTAATTCTATTAAATACACTGAATTACAATATATTACCAGATGAGCCAATTCGAATTTTTGAATTACAGAAAATTATTTACTTGAATTAATTCTTCCCGAATTAGAATTTAATATATTTTTCATGTGTAGAAAATCTAATTACTAGAATATTTAATAACTCGAATAAATAATTACACTATAATAAATTGTATTTTTTCGAGTCGATAATAAATTGATAGAATTTAATATAATCTACGAAATATTTTTTAATCAAAATTTGTAATTCCGAAATTAGACATTTTTCCAGTTCCATAGTTGACGATTCGAGATTCTAATAATTCATGTTGATGTTGACGAGTCGCAATTTCGACAATTCGTCATTTTGTCGAAACGGTATTATGAAAATTCTATTCACGACCATATTGACAATTGGACATTTCTATAATTCGGATCTTTTAATATTTAACATTTAAACAATCTGATCTTGAATAATTCGACTTTTCAACTATTCTGCTTTTTAACAATTCGATATTTCAAAATTCTAATTGATATATCCATACTTCGACTATAAGCCATTTTGACAATTCGAAATTTGGGGTTGAAAGTAGGATTTAAATGAGTCAAAGGAAATCAAAAGAGTATTTTAAAGTTCTTAAAAGTATTTAAAGAGGATCTAGATTTTGACTCGGGCGGTTTCTCCAAGCTGAAAAGAAAAACATCCTAAGCTAATAGAATAATGGTATGATTATAAAGGGAACGATTAAATTTATATCCATCAAAAAAACTAGTTAAGTTTATTTAAAGAAAAACCATAAAAAACACAAAAACCAAAAACATTCAATTTCCATTCAATTCAATCATTATAACAGAATAACGACAAGACATAAACTTTTTGTCATAACAAGTGTTACATATGTATTCAACAAATTATGTGAATCCACAAAAAAGAAGATACCCGAGATAACTTCTTGTCTTCGAATGTAAGACAGTCGGACTACTGGAGCAGACATAAGCACGTCATTAAACTATTATATACATTTACGCGAAATACGCACTCAACTGGAAAATAATTTCAGTTCATTCACGAGAGGAGATAACACGCGATAAAACGGAATTTTCGTATCGAATATGTAACCTCCTTTCGCTAAAATATATATGTATTTTCCAGTCAAATGCTTTCGTCAAATATTGTAAATATGTACCTAAATGCGAGTAAAAAGAATTATCCGATATGCCCGAAACATGGTAACATGAGAAATCGCTTTTGTCTTCGCTTTAAGACTTTTCGACATGATATTTATTTTAAAATATTCGGAATACGTGCTTCGCTATAAAATGTCATGTATTGACGAAAGGAGGTCAGACGCGAAAATATATTGTCTTCGATTCAAGACTTTTCGACTTGATATTAAAATAAAATGCCCGGAAAACGCGCTTCGCTATAAAATGTCTTGTATTGACGAAAGGAGGCCACACGCGTAAATATATTGTTTTCGATTAAGACTTTTCGGTTTGATGATATAAAATACCCGGAAAACGCGCTTCGCTATTAGTTTCGAGTACTTACGAACAGAAGTCAGTTGAGAAAGAAGATTGTCTTTCATAGTAGGACTGTTCGAACAGATGTTAGCGCAAGATGAATTTATATTACTCAATTATGACTAATAAGCACAAAACTGGAAATTAATTTTCAATCACTTCCGATAGGAGGTAACACACGATAAAACAGCAATTTTCGAATCGAATATGTAACCTCCTTTCGCTATAATTTTTTTCTTCCAGTTATGTGCTTTCGCTGAATATAGTACTTATGTACCGAATTGAATATTTTAGTATGGAATTAAAATAAAACGCGAATAACTCGAAATATCATGAAATAGCCCATATGCACGAAACATGGTAACTTGAGGTATCTCTATTGTCAACGATTTAAGACTTTTCAACACGTTTTTGATATTAAAAATGTAGCAAATGCGCTGCGCGATAAAATCTTTTCTATTGACGAAAGGAGGTCACACGCGTAATTATATTGTCTTCGATTACGACTTTTCGACTTCATATTGATTTCAAATACCCGGAAAAAGCGTTTCGCTATAAAATGTCTTGTATTGACGAAAGAAGGTCACACGCGTAATTATATTATCTTCGATTTAAGACTTTTCGTTGTGATATTGATATATGAAACGCGGATGCCACGCCTTGCGAAAAAATTTCGTGTTTTTAGGAAAGGGAGCCTTGTAAAACCTTTAGGGATAAAACAGAACTTTTTCGAAGAGGAGACAAATATTATTAATTCTAAGAAAGTATTTCTAACAATCCCTCAAAATTTAATTAACTAAAAATCCATTATTAACCGTAGAATTCTACTGTGCGGCATAAGAAACTACCATGAATTCGCTGAGGCATCTTCACAGACGTAGAAAACCACTGCCAGTCTACTGCGAATCCGTAGCTACATCTTCACAGGTTCATATCTAACAAACATCATGCGAAGGGTTATGGTCTGCTACAAATCCGTAGTATCTTTGGCGCAACAGTAGAAACCTTCCGTTTTTCCAAAAAGGAACCAAAAAAGAGAATTATTTTAAAAACATAGTGTAAAAAATTTTACAGAAGATACATAGCGCTATTTAGAACAATAACAAAAATTGCTGCCCAGTTGTACCGTAACGGTCATCAGAAGTGGGTATTATTTTGTGCTCAACTCGAATCACACTACATCCTCAACGAAGTTATGCTTTACACCTAAATTGTTATTTTTATCATTGCATTAATCTCTGCCTAAACATAATCGTGTATAGAAAACGGATAACTCGCTTCGTGATAAAATTTCATCTATTGCCGAAAGGAGGTCACACGCGAAAATATATTGTCTTCGATTCAAGACTTTTCGACTTGATATTTAAATAAAATACCCGGAAAACGCGCTTCGCTATATAATGTCATGTATTGACGAAAGGAGGTCACACGCGAATATATAGTCTTTGATTAAGACTTTTCAACTTGATATTGATGTAAAATACCCGGATAACGCGCTTCGCTATAAAATGTCTTGTATTGACGAAAGGAGGTCTCACGCGTAAATATATTGTCTCCGATTAAGACTTTTCAACTTGATATTAAAATAAAATGCCCGGAAAACGCGCTTCGCTATAAAATTTCATGTATTGACGAAAGGAGGTCACACGCGTAATTATATTGTATTCGCTTTAAGACTTTTCGACATGATACTGATACATAATACCCGGAAAACGCGTTTCGCTATAAAATGTCATGTATTGACGAAAGGAGGTCACACCCGTAGATATATTGTCTTCGAATAGGACTTTTCGGCTTGATATTGATATACAAAATACGGTTCACTCGCTTCGCTATAAAACTTGGTGTATTCACGAAAAGAAGTCAATCGCGGAAGTTGATTGCCTTCGATTGTCATACTTTTGGAGCAGACATAAGCAACTCGAATTTATTATAATAATTTATGACAATTAGGCACACAAATGGAAAATATTTTTCAATCATTTGCGAGAGGAGGTAACACGCGATGAAACGGCAATTTGCGTAACGAATATGTAACCTCCTTTCGCTAAAATATTTGTTTTCCAGTCGTATGCTTTCCCTAAATATATTATATTATATTATATTATATTATATTATATTATAAATGCGAGTAACACGAAATATCCGAAATGCACGAAACATGATAACTTGAAGGATCGCTTTTGTCTTTGATCTAGGACTTTTCGGTTTGATATTAATATATAAAACGCGGATAACTCGCTT
>WNHD01002972.1:0-13663 GCA_011057455.1 Ganaspis sp. Gsp50
AGGAAACTTTTTTTGATCCGTTAATTAGGGAAGGAAGGATCACTCAAAAACCTCATTTTCCCAACTTTGACCATTGTTTAAAAATAGTGCCATGCAAAAACTCCTGTCTAAAACATATACATTTTCATCTCCTCGACGCACACTACAATAATTGATAGGTCCCCATCTGCCGGTAATTTTGGCCGAAAATGAGCATTTTTAGGACAGGCTGACTGGACTATATCCCTATAATCCCGAAGTTTTAAGTTGTGTCTCGGTTCCAATCAAATCACTGTTCGAGTGATCAAGCGGGTGATGGACCCTGAAATGGAAGGGCCTGGCACCGTCAAAAGAGTGTCAAAGGAGAGCGCCGGTCAGACATAAATTGCTGCCTGAGGTATACAGGTATACAGGTATACAGGGGTGCTATTAGGGACCTTGGTGGATGTGTCAAACTAGTTAACTCACCGCTAACATCGGTTCCGAGAGCATGCCTAATCTTCAAATGATTAGATGCATTTTCTTTAACGGAATTTACTACTCAAAATTTAGCAGTTATAAAAGCTAAATACGAGGGAAGAGAAGAAAGCAGGAAAGAGGGTATTGTAGCCTCAGCCTACTTCCAAGAAGGGACAAATTATATTCCACCGTTCACGCTAACTAAGCTAAGGGAATTCTGTCAACAAGAGGGACTACATTTGATATTGGGCTGTGATGCTAATGCGTACCATACGGTGTGAGTCAGCATGGATACTTATGCTAGAGGGAAGGAACATTTAGATTTCTTATTAGATGCTTATTTAGACATCCTAAATCAGGGCGATGAACCAAAATTCGTGACCGCAAATAGAAAGGAGGGTTGGATTTAACGATCTGCTCTAACAAGTAAACCTACGAAAGTGTAAATGACCGATTTGAATAAAACTTGGCACAAATGTAGTACTCATAAAAGTATTAGACACGTATATTTGTTTAGCTACCATAATCCACTTTGAAGGGTGGAATCCACCCCTTGAATGTATGAGATGTATTTTTTTATTAGCGCATATTAGCTAATTATAACTGATAGTCGATAACCGAAAAATGCAATAAAAACATTAAAATATAACGATTATGATTCGTGAAAAATTAAGCAAAAAATTAATTGTTTAAACAAATTTTGAAGATCAACAAACATCTTCTA
Source organism: Ganaspis sp. Gsp50 (assembly GCA_011057455.1). Taxonomy (NCBI): domain Eukaryota; kingdom Metazoa; phylum Arthropoda; class Insecta; order Hymenoptera; family Figitidae; genus Ganaspis; species Ganaspis sp. Gsp50. Next base: position 1,163 of record WNHD01002972.1, read on the forward strand.
AAGTAATAACGCCATTTGATACCATGGAAAAAAATGCAGAGAAAGTAGTAACAATTCTATAGCGAGTAAGAACCCTCTTTCGGATTTGGGAAAACTATCAACAGCATAAAATAAATATAGAGTTGAGAGGGCGAAATATAAAGATGAGCATACTTGAAAAAAATTGAAATGTTTTAAATAATTATCAAACTTTGTTTAAACAATTTTTAGAGAAATTGTTACCATTATTCACGAACTTTTTATACATTACTCCTGGAGAAACAAAATTTATTATATGAAATGGCGATTTACAAATCACACTTTAATAAATGACAGATAAAAATCAACTTATTTTTTAATCAAGCAGTGCGTGTAAAAATGTGATAAATAACAATAATAATTTATTTAAAAAATGAGTAGATAATAATATCAATGTTAACATTTTCCTTTAATAGTTTATAAATGAGAATATTGCAAAATTAGAAAAAAAACTGCGACTTTGTAGATGCACTGTGTAAAAAGTTGATAAATAACAATAATAATTTGTTTAAAAAATGAGTAAATAATAATGCCAATTTTAATATTTTCTTTTAATGGTTTATGAATCAAAACATTACAAAATTAGAAAGAAAATGCGACTTTGTAGGTGTACTGTGTAAAAAGTTTATAAATAACGATAATAATTTAGTTAAAAAATGAGTAAATAATAATACCAATTTTAACATTTTCCTTTAATAGTTTATAAATGAGAACATTGCAAAATTAGAAAAAAAAACTGCGACCTTGTAGACGCACTGTGTAAAAAGTTGATAAATAACAGTAATAATTTATTTAAAAAATGAGTAAATAATAATACAAATTTAATATTTTCCTTTAATAGTTTATAAATGAGAATATTGCAAAATTAAAAAAAAAACTGCGACTTTCTAGATGCACTGTGTAAAAAGTTAAAAAATAACAAAAATAATTTGTTTAAAAAATGAGTAAATAATAATACGAATTTTAATATTTTCCTTTAATAGTTTATAAATGAGAATATTGCAAAATTAGAAAAAAACTGCGTCTTTATAGATGTAGTGTATAAAAAGTTAATAAAAACAATAATAATTTGCTTAAAAATGTTTAAAGTAATAATAAAATGTATAATCTTTATTTCTAATTATGTACAAATAGGAATATTGTGAAGTTACTTAAAAGCTGCGAGTTTAAATAATAATATAATAATTCGAGTTAAACAATGATTTTAAAAAATTGACGCGTCTCTATTATGTCTCTTCGTGCCCGCAAGGTGGCGATATCATTAGTTACCCACTAGCAAAATGCGTCTTGAATTCTTTAAATTCTGAAGACTGCGATCTCACTTTCTTTACGAATTTTTTGTATGCTTTTGACGGTAAGTAATATTTTTGGTGTTCTTTGTTTTTCTGATAAATCAGTTCTTTTCAGAGCTTTGTTTTTGTTTTTTTTGCTTTTTTTTTGGTTTGTTTTTTTCTGGTTTGTTTTTTTTTGTTTTTTTGTTGTTTTTTGTTGTTTTGGTTTTTTTTGTTTTTATTTCCGTGGTGTGAGTAATACTTTTACTCTTCAACATAGATATAAATCCTAAAAACGTTTTAAAGCTTTTGAAAGAAGCTTTTGATCAACCGGAGTACGATTTTGAGACGAAAATAAACGAAGACGAAAAGATTTTCAGTTCTCAAATAGAAATTCTCATAAAAGATGCAATTCATGATAACGTGTTTCTTGAAACATATGTGTCACTTATATTTGCAGATGAAGGTAACACTGTACGATTAGATTCTTCCAACGAGAATAGAGTCAGTGATGAGTATAAAGAAAAAACTGTTAGTTTTTGGAAGTCAGGAAAAAAACGAAAACTGAAATTTGAGACAGTTCAAAAGAGCTTTAGAAAATTGAATGCACCAAGTGATGTATATCGTTGGGAGGCTCAACTTGAAAATGATGGGACTAGAAATGAGAAAATAAAAAAAATTTCTGAATATGTTTTAGCCAAATGTTTGGAAGCAAGTGAAAAACCTCTAATGATTCACGATATTGACATCCGCAGATGGGCATTAAAAGCTCGAGAAGATGTTTCACTTTCCAGTACTTATTTTAAAGCATCATCAAAATGGGTTCATACTTTTAAAAAAGAGCATAACATTGTCTCAAGGAAACACTGGACGGACTCTATCATTTAAAGGAGAACAAAAGATCGAAGTTCTTGCACAATCTATAAATTCGATGACACATAGTTACACGATACAGCCACTTATTTCTGATGATGGTACTTTCTTATCCCCATTATTTATCGTCTTGCAAGAAAAATATTGTATCTTTGGGCCTAGAGTAAAACAAAACTTGTTTAATAAAAAAAATTACTGTAAACTTTATTACTTTCCCGTGCCCATATCTCTCTTATTGAGAGTGCCTTAACACACGTCGTACAAATTTAATTTCATCGACTGTTCGGTTGATTTGTTTTTTTTTACATAACTGATACCATATTTCCTTTTGTTTCTACTATTTTACTTTTGTTCTCTCATTTAAATACCTACTTAACGCAAACCAACTGCGGCCGATATTTTATGTTATTGAAATAGTCGGAAAACTTATCATTTACTTTAATTATACGAGGGTCATTTGTAAAGTTTTCGGCCTTATTAAGAAAAACACATAATTTAAGCCAAACAAACATTTATTTCTCGACATAGTCTCCACACAATTCGATACATTTAGTCAAACGCTTTGCCCAACCCTTCAAGCCGTCAGAAAAAAAATTTTGAGGTAAACCCGAAAAATATTGGTTTACTGCGTTTTCAATCTCGGTATTCGACTTATATTTTTTCCCACCGAGAAATTTTTTTAGGTTAGGGAACAAAAAAAAGTCCCTGGGAGCTAGATCTGGTGAATAGGGTGGGTGTTCAAGCAATTCAAAGTTTAATTCGTTCAATTTCGCCATTGCAACCAAGCACGTGTGGACTCGCGCGTTGTCCTGGTGAAAGAGCACCTTTTTCTTCGTCAAGTGCGGTCGTTTCTTTTTTATTTCCGTCTTCAATCGATCTAGCAACGCAGCATAGTAAGGACCATTAATGGTTTTACCTTTTTCAAGATAATTAACTATAATCACTCCACGGCTGTCACAAAAAACTGTCGCCATCACTTTTCCTGCAGAAAGTACAACCTACGCCTTTTTTGGAGCTGGTTCCCCCACCGCAATCCACTACATCGACTGTTGTTTGGTATCCGGAGTATGGTGATGAATCCAGGTTTCTTAAACTGTAATTAAGCGTCGCAAAAACTCGGCTGGGTTCTTTTGGTACAGCTGAAGAGTTTCGCGCGACATGTCCATCCTTACGAGTTTTTGGTTAATTGTCAACAAACGCGGCACCCATCGCGCGGATAATTTTCTCATGCATAAATCCTCGTGTAAAATTTTATGCACCCGTTCAGTTGATATTTCGCAAGCCTCGGCAATTTCATTAATGGTCAATCGGCGATCTTGCATCACGGTTATGTGCACTAAACTAACGATTTCCTCCGTAGAAACAGTTTTTGATCGACCAGAACGTTCATCATCAAAAATGTTGGTACGACCGCGTTTAAATTCGGCCACCCAATGTTTCACGGTTGTATATGAGGGCGAGGATTCACTGTACACTGAATCCAGTTCATCTTTTATTTCCTGAGTTTTCTTCCCTTTCAAATAGAGGAACTTTATCACCGCGCGATACTCAATTTTATTCATTGTAATGAAGAATCGTCACTTGCTAACTTTAGAACAATATCACTTGTTTTATACTGATCAGAATGATTTAAAATTTTTATGTCATACATATATTGAGGCCATATATTAGTCGGGGAGAGAACTTGAATGTATTATGAATTTTTCTTAGTAAGGCCGGAAACTTTTCAAGTGACCCTCGTATTATATATTAATCTTTTTTTCTTTATATACTAAGTTTATAATTTTGTAAAACACTTCTTGTTCCTTAAAGGGCTCCTAGCCCTAGGAACTTATATATTTATGTGAAATAATTTGCTGCATCGGCACGCAATTGTATTTGCCACTTTCAGTTATTTTCGCAGAAAACATTAAAATTTTTTGTTTTACTGTACGTACTTACCACTTTATATCTATAATGCTCTCATATCTGTATTTTATTATACATTATGTAATATTACATACTGTACATAGTACACCATATGATTGTTTATTTAATTAGTTGCTAAGCAGGAGAGAGTATAGGTTTTAGAGATAAAATACTTACATTTGAACTATATATGAAAATACCAAAAATAGATATAAAAAACGACTTCCTCGAAATTTTAAAATGCGAAAAGAATATAGTTATAATGGTTCGAAACAATGTTTACACACACATATACACCCAGGCACGCGGACATATCCTTAAAAATATGTTTTTTAGGTTCCGGGGGGTCGAGAAACGTCCAGAAATGTTGATTACTCGAAATCGAAAATTTGGGGGTGAGATAGAATTTCCTCTATGGGGGAGCAATTTATAAAAATTCTGTAATACACAATTGATCTCAACAATATGTTTAAACAACAATTGCTTAAACAAATGAAATTTCTCTGTATTTTGGTCCAAAGAATCAAATGATGTTATTAGTTTACATAATTTTTATTGTTCTCAACAATTTGTTTAAACAGCAATTGTTTAAACAATTGAAATATTTCTTTTACGTTCAGGAATCTTTATGTTTCACTTTCTCAACTCTGTATATATTTTATGCTGTTGACGACGGTTTTCCTAAATCCGAAAGCAGGTTCCCACTCGCCATATAATTTTTTATTTATTTATTTTTTAATGTAAAATGGAATTAACCAAAATTTTGCAACAAACACTTTCTCTGTATTTTTTTCCATAGTATCAAATGGCTTTATTACTTTAGAAGATGTTTGTTGATCTTCAAAATTTGTATAAACAATATTTGTTTAAACAATTAATTTTTTGTTTAATTTTTCACGAATAATAATCGTTATAATTTAATGTTTTTATTGCATTTTTCGGTTATCGACTATCAGTTATAATTAGCTAATATGCGCTAATAAAAAAAGTACACCTTACACATTGAAGGGGTGGGTTCCACCCTTCAAAGTGGATTATGGCAGCTAAAAAAATATACGTGCCTAATACTTTTATATGTACTACATTTGTGCCAAGTTTCATTCAAATCGGTCATTTACACTTCCGTAGGTTTACTTGTAAGACTGTTTGGGGGACTGTGCAAGACTGGAGAGTCTCTAACGAAATTTCGATGTCTGATTACAGGCTTATTATATTTAGAATTAAAGCAATTGAACAGCCGATACTGTGGGATAGGTACCCATGGTTGACTGAATGGGCTTCTTATTGTGAGGGCCTATGGGACTTGAGTTACTTCCCATCGAAGTATGGAAACGTAGAGGAATTGGACCTTGCAGCTGATTACTTGCAGAGGGACATTATCTCCTCTTATGAAAGAAACTGTCTAGCTTAAAAGTCTTGTCTGGGAGGCAGAGCGAAATGGTGAAATTCCCACCTTGAGGTAATGAGGCAGACAGTAAAAAGGTTTTTAATAAGGCTTAAAAAAATAGGAACCATGAATCTTGGGATGTATGTATGTATGTGTGTACGTGTGTGTGTGGTCGCTATTGTGGGCTGTCCATTTTGAGAATGCTTTGACCCATCTTAATGAAATTTGGTGGAATTAATACACTCAGAAAAATCTAGAAATGGAAACAGGGATTTTTAGAAATACCTCAACAAAAATGTTTGAGCTCGTTTTATCTTCAAAAAATACGGTTTTTTAAATAAAATGTTTTCCCTAATAAAAAATTAAATTCATCAATAAAAGAATCATATTCTTTGTGTCAAGACGAATCGATTGACCTGTATAGAGTCTATATTCGACCAAGAATTGATAGAGTAAATGACAATTTTAAATGATTTTTGACGTTTGACCATTTTTGACCATTTTTTTATATAGTTTTTAAAAGTTTAATTTTTTCATAACAGTTCCTTTTGCAAAAATTTTTTGCATTAAAAAACTAATCGATAGACCTATATAAAGTCTATATATTACCAAAAATTGAAGGATTAAATTACAGTTTTTCATTATTTCTGACATTTAAAATTTTATTAATTATATAACTTTTAATATTATTATATTTTAATGACATTTCCTTCTGCAAAAATTTTCTGCATTAAAAAACAAATCCAGTGATGTAAAAAATGACTATATTTTACCAAAATAGAGTAGATTAATAGTAGAAAAGGAATCGACTGACACATAAAGTATTCTTTTCAACTGAAATTTATAGATGAATTGTCATTTTTCAATTATTTATGGAATTTAAATTTTAAATTATTTTTATAATTAAATTTAGATATATTATACTTTTTCAATTATTAAAAAATATTAAAGGTTGATTTTTAAAAAAATTCATATATAATTAAGCAAGATTTTCATTAAATGAATATAATTTTCTACTTGTTTATATTATACTTTTTCCTCAGTGTGCGTTGTACCGCGGACTAGCTTTTATTGGGACCTATCACGTTACCTAAGACTGTGTAGTCTTCCAAGTGGATTATGGGCATTGCTCCCAGACCCAACGGCAACCAATAGGGCAGGCTCAAAAAAATAGATTAGCCAGAGGGCGCTTCCTACTGGGCTCCAATGATTGAATTGTGTCAAACGGAGGTTCCGGGAATTACTTAATTAAAAGACCTACTTGCAATCAAGGTATCTTTATAAGTTTACAGAATATATTTTATATTGCTAAATGTATGTCTTGTCCAAATTACAATTCACTGTAAAGAAAATTTACCTCTTCTGGTCTATGTCTCGTTTCGATCCGCTGTAACTGTTAATAATTTCCATAAGAACCGAAGCTACTAAGGAACTGAAATATTATCATTTACCTCAAAAAAGACAGTAACAGAAATAAGTTTAGATCACAGTCACGGTGGGCCTGAAACCAATTTAACCCAAAGGTGCTGGCACCTGGGATTTTCTTCCTGATTTCGAATCTACAATATGTATGATTTTGCAAAAAAAAGTAAAAAATTCTGTGGAGCCGTTTTTGAGAAATATGGATTTTAAGTTATAAAAATTCAAAAATTTTGTATTTCTCCTAAAATTTATGTATCAAAATCCAAAGAAGTTTATTATTTTTACAGTAACATTTAACTTTTTATTACAATATAACAAATTATATTAGAAGCTCAAATATGTAAGCTATTGTAAGTGCAAAACTCACGCAAGAGTCTCTGCGGGTACGCAAGGTTAGTCTTAACGACTTTGCATTTTCCCAGCCTGATTTAAAATCATAAACGTCTTTTACATGAACTGCACAAGGATACTGATACAGCTTCATTATCTACATACACTAACGTCGGAAATTGTCAGTGCGATCAAACCGACTGCAGTGAAAAATCACTCATGGAAACATGGGTTTTGAAAATTTAAAAATCTTATATAATTCTAAGTCTGATGATCTGTTCGCTAAACTTTTCTGTTTTTTCAAACAGGTTTTGTTATCGAATAAGCTAGCAAAAAGAATTCTGTAATTTTTCGATTTTTGTAGAGTGTGTTCAACTTTTGTTAAAAACTATAAAAGATACAAGAAGAAGTTGAAACTTATACCATGTTACCTCAAACATATAAGCATTAATTTAAGCTTAGAGAACCTAAAAAATATTCAGTAGTTCCTGAGAAATCATTGAAAATGTCCGGGTATGTTTTATTATTCCTTGATAACCGCTTTCGTGGATCATGCTGCTTCCCTCCTTCCTTAGTTTAGGGCCAAATAAGCAAGATCACAAGCGGGTACCCTCGAGTAAGAGGTGAAACTGTACAAGGTGCATCCTCGAGGGTACCTGCTTCAGTTGTTGCCTATTCGGCCCTGAACTAAGAAAGGAGGGAAGCAGCGTGTGCCACGAAAGTGGTGATCAAGCGATAGATTATTAAAACAGTATACTCGGACATTTTCGGTGATTTCTCAAGAACTACTGAATATTTTTTAGGGTTTCTGAGCTTAAGTTAATCCTTATATGTTTAAGATTACACGGCATAAGTTTCAAGTTTTCATTGTAACTTTTATAGTTTTGACCAAAAGTTGAACACACTGCGCAAAAATCGAAAAATTATATAATTTTTTTGTTAGCTTATTCGATGACAAAACTTGTTTGAAAAATTAGAAAATTTTAAGGAACAGATTATCAGACGTAGAATGTTATAAGCTTTTCAAATTTTCAAGATCCATATTTCTGTCTTGTTTTTCAACTAAGATATCTTGATTCAAAGTTAGGAGTGATTTTTCACTGCAGTCGATTCGATCACACTGCCAATTTCCGACTGTAGTGTAGTTTAAAAAACAACTTTAAAAAACTTTAAAATCACTTTCTAACTTATTTTAAATGGCAAACATATTTTTCCTCATTTGTAAACATAATAAGCATACTTCCAGTCAATTTTCATCGTGCGTAAGAGCATGATCTATACTCTCTAAATATGAATTAGTCAAATATAGCTAATTATTAGTAAAAAGTAACTAATATGTCAGTTACATAGGAGTAATTATTAGTAAAAGATAACTAATTTATTAGTTAAACATGACTAATTCAATAGTCAAAAAACAACTAATTCAATTAGTAAAAAATAGTTAAATCAATTAATTATATTTTGACTAATAGAATAGTCGCATTTGACTAACAAATTAGTTATTCTTTACTAATAATTAGTTATATTTGAATAATTGAATTAGTGACTGACTTTTTACTATTGAATTATTCATATTTGACTAATTCGGATTTAGAGAGTAGACATTTTTACTTTATGTAAGTCAAGAAGAAAACGAGAGGTTGTGGTTACTATTTACAAACGTATTTTCATAGCAACGCTGATGTTTATTTATTTATGCATATTTATATAATGATGTCATAAGTGAAAATCGGAATTTTTTCCATTTTTTTCGTTTTTCTCGAAAACTTCTAGTTATAGAAAAAAAAGGCTTAAAAATAAAATATTTCTTTTTGAATATCTATAAGTTTCATATGAAGAATATTTTTCTAAACTTTATATTTTAGGAGAAAAACTAAATTTTTGATTTTTTAAAACCTAAAGTCGAGAATTGTCAAAAACGGTTCCACAAAATATTTTCATCTTTTTACAAAATCATACATTATATTGTAAATTCAAAATCATGAAGAAAATCCCAGGTGCCAGCAAGTTTGGGTTAAATCCGTTTCAGGCGCACCGTGCGGTATGTCCAAACAAAAATTCAGTTTAAATGTTAATTATGTTAACATACAATTTTTTTAAAAAAGCTTTGATGATAGCATCAATGTATGAATTTAAATCACAAAAGCTGAAATTACAATCAAGACATTACAAAAGAAACAATAGGAAATATCTACTTTTGTGTACGTAATATGTTATATTGATTTACATTATATGTAATAAATCTCTAACCTTATTGCATTTAACACATCGCGTGGCAAATTTATCTTCATAACATCCAGCACAATATATTTCCTGTTCACGTGGAATAAAACTTTTCGTTCCAATGGGATTTTTACAAACAACACAACAGAAGCATTTTTCGTGCCACTGTCTTGTTTTGTATTCCATCTTCTTAGTACCTAAAAAAGATAACATACAATTCAACTGATTTCCACTCTTGCTTAAGTATTTAATGTTTTAGTTTATTTAAAAATTTCATTCTAGCATTCAGGCGATAAGTGCCGGATGCAACTATTTCAAAACATAAATTGACTATCAATTCAACGACTCAAAAACACACGCGTAATAAGGTGTAAGGGAATTTATTGATTTGACTTTAATTTTAACACATTTCTATTGCTGTTCACCATATTCAATCAGACATTTTGTTTCAAATCCTGCACAAGTTTCTGTTGTTGTTCTCTAGGTTTCCACATGGGATTCATGTTGCAACGATCTTTAGCGGAACTTGTACAAGGACCAACAGAGGATCCTATGTCTGGTATAAACAGCAACTATAAAGAATCACTTGCAGCTTCCTATGCATAGTACTTCTTACACCAAATAAGATCCTTTTTTGGGTGCTGCGCAAGTTCAACTAAAGATTCTTGTCATAAGAATCCGGTCTAGGAACCTAAACAGTAACATTAACAGAACTTAGGCAAGATCGCGTAAGAGAATCCTATGTATGTTTCTGTACACAAATGTTTTTTTTCGTATTAGTTCACCGTTTTGAATTTGGTACTTAGAAATTCAAAAAAGACCAATCGGAATTGAAAATTATAATCATTCTTCGATGAATTAAGTAAGGTATTTTAAGCACTTTCTTAAAATTATATTGTTTGGTATGGTTTTACAAGAAATATAGGTATAACTTGCGAATTTTTGCAAAGCATGTATGTATCGAAAATTGGAGAAAAATTGAGTTTGTTCATTTATTTATTTTCTTAACTTGTAGATGGTTTATAAAGCTCTTTGTTAGATTTACAAAATTTTTACATAAAGTAATATTTATCTTATTCTCTTTGCTTCAATCATATCGAACAATCGTAATGACTTTCAATGTTCGAAAAATAAATAGTCTAAATCAACACATTTTCATCTAGAAAGTGTATATATACGAAATTTGGAGCCAATTCTCAGATGCGTGTATGTGTGTATGTGCATTTGTGGATGTTTATCACGCTTTTGTTGTTGACAGGATATCTTAAGAACACTTTGACTAATTTGAACGTTTGTTGAAGTAAACAGTTTAGAGTGGGGCAAATCGGCGCACTGGGATTTTATCCCTTTAATCTTAACTTAGAAGAAGAAGCTCGCTATGGAGTATAACTATCACCATTTTAGTTATATAGGTAAACGAATTTTAATAGAATATAATTTTAAAATTTAATTGTTCTACTGAGCAATTACAAGCAATTTTGTGATTTTCAAACTTATCTGAACACTTTTTTGTTTGTAAACATTAAAGATTTTAATATACTAATTTGATAGATTAATCTTTTTGCACGATTTTTTTATGGTTTTTTTATACAACTGTGCCTGTTCGTCAGTTTGATTGAAATATTACTTTTATTTGCATTAGTGTTGAAAGTCAGAGAGTGGATAATTGGCACAAGAGGATGGTAGAGCGAGCGGGGTAGTGTGAATTATAAAATTTATAATTTTTATTGTAAAATGCAATGACAGTCATTGATTTAGTGTGGTGTCCTATCCAATACCTACAAAAAAACATCTAGTTTTAATATCAAATTTTTTTCCTTTTTTATTTACCTAATATTTACAATCTACTCAAATGAATAATAAGAAATCAGGTAATAAATTAAGAAGAGTTGCATAACCGCCCAATGGAGGTTTGACAATCAGTAACTTATATGTTAAGAAATGCAATTAAAGTAGAACAGTAATAATGTGTGAAACTAAATTGTTCCCTAAAATCTGTTTGACAGATCCAAAGGTTGAAATCTCTTTAATCTCTTAGTTTGTTTTCGAGTTACTAATAAATTTGTAGCGAGAGTATTTTAATGTTTTTAGTCTTTCTTTATATTTGTCACTAAAAAATTTTATTTCACTTTTCACTGCTTTGATATTTAGATCACGATAAATTACTACATTAGGAACATACCACGGGACATGCACAATAGTTCTTAATGTTTTAGATTGGCATCGTTGTATAATTTCAATGTTAAAGTTATTAGCTGTTCCCCAAAGTTGAATTCCATAGGTTCGAATGGGTTTAATTCAAAAGTTATACCAGAGTAGTTTACTGCCCAGTGAAAGTTGAGATTTTGGTCCCAGCAGCCAATATGAATTTTAAAATTTAAATCCAAGTTGCTTCCATTTATTCGAAATGTGTGCTTTCCAGGTTAATCTCCTATCCAGATGCATTCCAAAATATTTAACTTCTTTTGACATTGGTAATATTTTATTGTTTAATGTTATTGGAAGACATGTGTCCTTTCGCATTGTAAATACAATATGTGTAGATTTGGATTCATTGACTTTAACATAACATTAAAATTTTTCGGGCAATGTCGACATTGCCCAGCGTGACTTGAGCAATGTCGAAAATATTCGATCTAGCTTGAGAAAAACAATGTAAACGAAGTTTATTTACAACTTCTGAAGCAACTGTTGAAAGTTAATGACTCTTAAGTACAAATGAGAGGTATATTCATTAGTTTGCAATTTTCTATTGACAGTTAAATACGTACGCGACATGGAAATTTCAAACGAGAAAGATCGTTTGGATGAAATGTTAAAAGTATTATTAATTAATAAACGTGCAAATAATAGTGTTAGACTTTCTTCTAAAAAATATGAAGATTGTGTGAAAAAAGTAGAAGTTTTGAAGTAAAAAATAAAGAAGAATTCAAAGAACTATAAGTTCATTGTCCGTAAGATATTGTAACCTGTATCTTGCTCTCTCTCTCCCTCCAGTAACCATAGAAAGAGAGAGCCTGTGTTACATCTAATTTTTGGACGTCGGACGTCACTCTTACCTTTCAGGCT
>WNHD01002973.1:0-41179 GCA_011057455.1 Ganaspis sp. Gsp50
CAGCTAAATAGGTCTTAGAAGGTGACAGAGCAGTTAAATAGAGTCTAGGAGAAGGTCGAGGCAATAAAGTAGGGCCTATCAGAAACTGAAGCGGCAAATTAGGGCCTAAATTTTTACTCGGGAATGGGCAAAAGTGAGCAGGAAATAGCCGGAAAGAAATGTATTAAATTTCTGCAAACGGATACGTTTTCATGTACAGTTGGATGCAGGAGAGAGAAAGTCACAAGTGACATCTTAGTAACGAATGAGAGCAAAGTTATAAAATTAAATGAAAACACATACAGAAGATGGGTAGGAACTGATCCTGGAAGCGCTGCTACATGCGCAGGAATAATTAAAGAAGATGTGCTAGTAATATCAGAAGATGATAAAAAGAAGACACCAAACTGTTTGTAAAAAGTAAAACTTTTAGATGGGAATGTAGAGAAATGTGGAGAAGAAAACTTGGGGAATGTAAAACAAAAGAAGTAGATATGAAATATAAGAAAGAGCTTGTTGACAACAGCAAGTTTAAAGGAATAAATTTAAATGATCCAACCGATTATGAAAGAATCAGAGAATTTAGAATGAGCTGCTACCGTTTAAAACAAAAAGTAATGCAACAAGAGTGGCATCGGAAACTGAAAATGAACAAGCATGTAAGTCTTCAAAGAATCGTTGATAGATTAGTTAATTATATAATTGGAAACGTAAAAGAGAAACCTTGCATTGTTTTTGTTGGAGAATTTAAGATTCCTACTTTCTTCAGAGGCCATGTAAATACAAATTTGACGAAAATAAAGAAGAGACTTAAGGACAAGTCAAAAGAACTTGGTCAAGAATATCTGAAAATTGTAGAAGTCGATGAATTTTGAACAACATTGCTATGCAGTGTATGCAATATGTAATTAAAAATTTCCAAAAAGAGGAACAGAACAGCTTTCTGCAGAAAATGCAACATCTTCTGGAATAGGGACATAAATGCAGAACGTAACATTTTAATACGTGGTTTGATACAGGAAAATATTTTACTAGAAAGTGTATTACCCTTTCCTGAAAAGTGGATCAATAACTGGAAAAAGTTGCCTGCTCAGTCAAAAATGAAAAAGAAGAATAAGAAGAAACATGAGAAACTGAAATCTAACAAGGAGAAGGAAAAGGAGAGACAAAAGAACAAGAGGAAGAGGAAGGATGACAAGGAAAAGAAAAAGAAAGAGGAAAAGGAAAAGGAAAAGAGGGGGAATGAAAGAAAGAGAAATCAGAAGGAAGAGGATGTGAAAGACAAACTGACGGTGGAAAAAAAGAAAAGAAAAAAGCAGAAACAGTTGGTAAACAAGTAAAATTCCTTTGAGGACTCCTTGCAGTAATTATATACAGGTTTCTGTGAAAGATATCTGCAAAGAATCTTCAAAAATATTTGAATAAAAAGCAAGTGACACAAGTGCAATATGAAGAATTGAATGACATCAGACAATTAAAAGATCGTAGAGCAGTTTTAAAGATTTCCTTAAGTTTTACAGAATGGCTTCAATGCTAGTCTGTATTATGAAACTGCACTAGGCGTATTGGCGGGACCACATTTAGCAAGACGCAAAACCACTGGACAAGAATAAGACCAAGAAATATCGTGGAGCAGTTTTTAAGATCTCCTGGCATTTTACAGAATGTCTTTAATGCTATTCTATATAATGCCGGGAAATATTTAAAACTGCACTAGGCCTATTGGGGAGACCACGTTAAAAAAACGCGCCAAAAACTCTACCTCGAGGGTGGTGGGGAAATGAGTTTGTCTGTCATTCTTTTTTTCTCTTCCAGCAAATAGGAAAAGTTGAACTTTTTCATCAACTTTTTCATCATTTTTAATGTATTCAGCAATACCATCAATGATCAAATCAGATATTATGCAAGTTTTATTGCAATTTATAATGGCCGGAGGGTAAATTGTAAATTTCTTGAGAAGATAAAGTCTAGTAGATAAAAACGTTAAATTTCTAAAATTATATAGATTCCGGCTCAAGGAATAAATTTCATATTTTCCCAGTCACTTGAATTTATTGGAACAATGATAGATGCACTTTAGCTGGGTATGGGCCTGTGTTGCATATTAACCTTGATCACAGTAACGGTTCTTGAGAAATCATACATAAAGTTGCTCGAGACTTAATTTACGAGAAGTCAGCTCCACGGTTTAAAGTTGTCTATAATTTAATAAAGTCTTGTAACAAATTCCAATTTTTCTACCAGCAATCTTATCAAGCAGCATCAGGAAAATGACGCACCAGAACCCCTGTTGGAGTAAAATGTTCTTTTTTTCGTTTTAAAAACAATCACTGTTCATTTCAACTCAATTGTCTGAAAGTGCATTTTCCCGCAAAACTAGATTATCACTAGATTGTAAAATTACGTGTTTGGTTTGGTAAATGGTTTATTCATTCATGAGTTGTTTAATAAAAGGAAAATTGTTGCTGGACCCCTTTGACAGTTAATCGGCTTATCCCGACCTTTTACCCTTTATCGAGACTCGTCCTTATAGTTTCCCGATTACGGTTGTCTCATCAAGTGGGCGTGAAAAGAGTGTTGGCCACGCATTCATCTCAAGATCATTTATCAAGGTTTTTGCGTCTATCCTCCCCTAAAAATCATAAATAATTCGACCCTTTCGATGCATACTTAATTTCTGCCTATGAGGGGGATTAGGATGAGACATTTACTTGGGGAGGTCCGTAATTGACTTTCAGGTCAGTCTAACCGTATTCATAGAACCCATTCATGTAAAATTACATCCACAATGTTTGTCCAGAATTGCTAATTAAATTTATAAATCAGGCAAATTGATAAGGAGTTTTCTTTCTTTGTTGTTGAAAGTGAAATATGTTGAATTAATTTATATTATTGTTCTTTTTTTATTTTGAAAAGCAACTATAAAAGTCAGAGTAGTTAAGATAAGATCGTATACAAGCGGTAGTTACCGCCCCTGTCGTTGCACATAAAATATTTCGACGCTTTAATGGCTAATAGCTTTTAATGGATCCTCGTAAGCACGTGAGTCTCATGGAAGAACGATGTCTCACGAGAGAACTCGTGCAATGAACTGTACCAACCAATCTTTAATTTACGATCCAAATGGCAATTTCAGCAACAAATCTTTAACGTAGAAACAGTTTTCGGTTTAAACTACTTCTCGCCAAGCTTAATAGGACAATATTTACTGATAGTAAATCTTTAGACAAACTCGGAAATTCTTGTCCAAGCTTCCATAATGATGTTAGAAAATTACGCGTAAAATTTTTAATGCACGTGTTACAACCAAGTTGCCAATTGTTAATTTGTCTTTTCAGTTATAAAAAGATTCTTTATCACAGAAAGAAAGAAACCTGGCCTTTATTTGAGTAGCCTCAATTTGAATCGCATCAAATATGAACCAGATAGGTGGCGCCACATTCTATGTTGTTTAATATTGCTCAATTTTAGCTCGCATCAAAACTAAGTTGAGGTTCATAAATTACATACAATGTGATGACATATAAGGCGGCGCCATCTCACTAATGGTGGCGCAATCTTCTTTACTCATATTTGGTGTTACTCAAAATGAGTATCATACAGGTATAATTTTGAGTACAAATTGTTTCTGTGTAATTTTATGGGTAAAAAAATCTTTATCCTAAATGAATGGGACACGCCCTATCTTAGCCCGATCAGCGCCATGGTAAAATTTCTACACGAGTATTGACAAGTATATTTTTCAATTGTTGTTTAACACAGTGAATCGTGGGGATCAAATTGATCCTCCCGGTTCACTGGGAAAATGTGTAATAAATGTTTATAATAAATGTTGGAAATTTCCTATTGTTTTAATGAAAGTACGCAGATTGAGTTTCTAATGAATTTACTAAACAGAAGAGAGGAGAATCAAGTAATGGATTATACATTGAAGAGAACTCTAAATAAATAGGTTGAGGATGCTAAGGTCTTAATCCAAAGCTTCTGGACGATGAGAATTCTCTTTGTCTCTCCCTTTATTTTCACCTCTGTCTCAGTATTCCCGTCTCTCTTTCCTTTAGCATCCCTCCGTACTTATGGACTTCCATTGTGTACTAACTACTAGAAACTACGGCATATCAGATCCTTGAGTGTAAAACACCTGCACATGGTAGTTCTCCAGAGACGATAATACAATGTTTACTTCGGCTCTTACAGACCCCTGTTCTAATCTCTAATGCAATTGGTTAATTATATGAAAGGGTTCTGGGCAAAAACACCAGTGTACGTGATTCGATCCAAAAGCGTTGGTTTATACAATGCAAGATAAACATTCCAAGAACTCAATGGAATGAACAATTTTTACACTCGAATAAACTAGGGGTTGTTTTTCTAGTTTCTAATTTATTTACCTTACTCACAATTTATTTATTTTACTATAATATTTATTTTAATATTATTTTAATGTAAGTCAAGAAGATCCTATCACTCAGCAGTTAATTAAAGAAATAAAAGGAGTGGTCGTTAAATTCTGATATTTCTTTAATATTATTTTAATATAATATTTTACTATTTTACTATACTATATTTGCTGTACTATATTTGTTATTTACTATAAATAACGTAACGAGTAAAATAATGAAAAGAGATTAATTTGCATCTAAACTCGAAACTGCAAAACGAATCAGCTAATCAAACAACCCTCGAATTCTCATGGGGAAATTCCGTTGTGAATTATGACTGTTGATGTAAAACCAACGACCAGGTATGAAATGATTCTCCAAATAAATTGGATTTTCCGACGCGAATGACTTTACTTCAAAATTAATTGTTCGTCGATGGAACACCGTATATTTATGAATGCGGGATGAAGAAAGACGATTTGTTTTCACAAGAGCCAAATATCATTTGACAATATCAAAACTTTTGCACTTTTGCAGTTTCAAATATATAATTCTGCTCCTTTTGATTTTTCTAATTGATGTTTATAATTTTGCAAAAACTTGCATTAATCGTAACGACGTTTTTGAAAACAATACAGATAATAAACATATATATCTGAATACTTTATTTTATTTTACAAAATACTAAAGTTTCATGTATATGTTTGAATGTATTTTAATGTAGCGCTCCTAGGTTGTCATAAACCTCAAACTCCGTAATCACAAGTTTCACAATCAACTCTCTATACAATTCGCTATTAAATCATGAGACCCTCACATAAAACGTTCTCTAATCAACGCGGGACAGAACGATTAGTTGGTGTGGACACTCAAACGACAATCAGAATGATAATAGTCGAAAACTCGTAGTTAATCGACTGGACCATTGAACCTCCCTTACATTCATCCTAACCTCTCTTGCATTCTGTCCTTTTCCAGTCCTTTATGATTCCTGGTCAACTCGTCTCCCTAACCCCAATGCTAGACTGCAACTTGAAACAGAATTTGAGAATCGACTGATGACTTTCTGAATTATTTGTGACATGCACTTGTGCAAATTGATCATTCGAGAGTTCAATTTTCCCTTCTGGCTGAATGAATCAATTGACAAGAATTCAGACACAAAATCAAAGTAATTTGATATAAAAAAAAATGTTCTCATCACTTGACACAGCTATAGAGATGGAAAAAAGTGTCAGATCATTTTTCAAAATGACGATAAAAAATTAATCTATTCGGAGATTCGGAAAGAGGCATTAAAAGATTTGAGACACTTGGGTTCTTTTGGTCACAAAATTAAAAATGTGGATCAAAATTTTAATGGAAAGGGTTTTACATGCTTATAGTAGTGTTATTAATATTAATCCTACCGTAAAATGAATAAAAAAAATAAAATAAGTAATAAAAATAATTATAATAATTGAAAAAAAAATTATATATTTTACAAAGAACTTTAAAATTTCATTATAAGGATAATTTTATGGATTAATAAATTTATAATTAAAAGGGTTTTTAAAAAATTGGAAAAAATTGAAGAAAAAGAGGTATTAATAGAATTTTTCCTATGAAAAAATTACAATTTTTCAATTTTAAATAAAGTTTTAAAAAAATCTTATTAAGAGAATATTATTTATTTCTTTTTAAAAAATCGAATGTACTATATAGGAGATTTGAACTCTGATCCGAGTACTTTAAGAAATTGGCGATTCTTGAGATGACAAAGGGAAGGACTCTTTTTGCCTGAGGCATTGGACCTTTTAATTCGATCTTTATTCCCCTTCGCGGGACTTGGCGGCGGCACCATGGCGTCACTGTCGCCCTTTGCTTCCGGAAGCAGGAAAGAAACACTCGGTTGTTTCGGTGGTCGAAATAAATGGAAATAAATATCCAAGGGCGACGCTAGGAAAAGGATCTTGTCTCAAAAGGCGAAAGAGGCAAAAGAGAGTAAAGAAGAACGCTAAAGAAAGTAAAAGGGAATGAGCGGATGGGGTCAGTAACGTCGCGACATGCATCATTGAAGATGAGAACTTACCCAGTTCTTCCGCTCGATATTTTCACCCTTCTTGTCCTACAACCTACGAATACGCTCTACAATTCACAGGGCGCTCGAGTTCCAGGGACATTACGATTATTTCTTCCCGATTTCTCTCCGCAAATATTAAACTTGCTCCATTAATTTCGTTCCTTATCCGCAAACTAATTGCTTTTCGAGGTACAGCCGTTAAGAAACGCAGGTTTCCATGATTCTCAAGTAAATGGTAAATTTATTGGCGCTCTTAAATGATCCGGAATGTTGGAACTATTGTTTGCTATAGTTGAAAGCCGTTTCTTATCGTACGTTTCCGAATTGACGCACTTGATTGTCCAACGAGCTCCAAAACACTTTGCAGAGATTTGTCTAGTCTATAGTGTTAACATTTAATTTTCGTTTCAATTATTTGTGCTTTCAGTATAAGCATCTTTTTTTTTACATGATTGTTATTACTATTATTATTATCATTTTTTTTCCAAAACAAGTTTTGGGGAGGGAAAATGCATTTGCGCACGATGTTTATTATTATTATTATCATTATTTTATTGCTATTACTATTATTATTATATTATATTACTATTATTATTATTATTATACTATATTATTTCACTTTGAAACGTTTGGAAAAGGTTTTGCGATTTTCAACGTGACAAAAAGTTTTCGCGCATCTTTTATCTGTGAAGTTTTATCGACATTTCTGTAGTGCATTGAACCCGAGGACAATTTCTCTCCACTGCTCTGGGTATGTTCAATTTCTTTGAACATGAGCCACCCTTTGCAGGGGTGCCGCTGGAGCACGAGGCCAGTTGCACAGTTACCAGAATATTACTTCCATGGTCGACCATGAAGAATATATCGAGGGCACATTATTACCCATTGCTGTTCATCATCGAAGCTAGTTTCATTTTTTTCATGCTTGATCTATGTTTGTTCATAAAGCACGCCACAAAAGACCGGACACTAATCTTTTCACTACATATCTGCTGATTACATTGGAGCGGAAAAATTGGATGCGTCGTTGATGGAAAAAAGCCCAAAAATCTAATATTGGGTTTTCAAACATCAAATGCATGAAACAACGAATGTTGATCTATAATTACATTTTTAATTAAACTATTTATTATTGAAACTAGAGCACTTGTTAAAACTAGAGCACTTGATAAAACTGGAGCACATCTATTTAAAAAGCTTGAATCTTTCCATTTAAAAAAGTCTAAAATTAAATTCTGTGAAAGCTGCTTTGCTTCAGGATAGTTAAAGCACTGATTTGTCTTTTCAACACACTTACACTTGTTGGTGTTCGCAGACTTGGGTTCATTTTTCTCTCAACACTGCACTCTCATTACGTGTTTTGTATACACTAATCAGTTGGCGCTCGATCCCTTGTCTTTTGACTTCCCCAAGAGTTTTCGAGTCCCCGAGGGGTAAGATCTCGCTCCGCATTGTTGTGTACACACTTAGACAGCTAGTGACACATGATAAACATGAGCGAGAAAAGAATGAGAGGTTTAAATAAACTTAACGAAAAAAACAGACCAAAGCGTGAGGTGATTAGATGCCACCGAAGAAAAATTCCTCTCATTTATTAAAAAACGAGGGGGAAAGATTTAATTTTGGTGTTAAATAGATTGAATCTAATTTCTAGATTAATCTACCCGCTGAGATGATTTTTCATTAGTGACTATTTTTTACCTTGACAGCAACACCGTCAGAAACACAATTAAAATTAATTTTTCAGTTTCCGTTTTTGAAAGTAAAACATTGTAGGAAACTGTTGTGTACGTTTATATATCTATATTTAAACCGACTACAAACTGTGCAGATAAACATTTCCAGAAGTATAGGAAATTGACGATAGAGCCATAAAGACACATAAGGTTTATTTTCCCTTTCGATCATTTCCCCTTTCTCAAGATAGAACTCGCGTTCCAAGAAATGTCAATAAATTGACCCTCTTCGAGGTATCCATCAGTGTATTTATTACACAAAAGTAGAAAAACTCTCGTCTCCGCATCTCTCGGAACTAAAACTACTTGGACGATATGCCTGCGAGGAGAAAGCATCCTCGTAAAAACTCGAAATATCGCAGATAATTGGCCCTCTAAGCAGCCAACCCCAACGCGTCCTCCTTACCCTGATTGCCACTGCACAGTAGCAGCTTCTTTCCCTGTGATATTTCCCAGTTTTTATTACCCAGCGTCGAGAAAGTGAAACGAAACATTTCGATCTATAGTTACATCCACTTGATCGTTACCCTCAATACTATGGCTCCAAATGCTCTCATATTTTGTTGTGAGTCACAAACGGACATCCGCTTTCTGCGCAACTTATTCAACATTTGATTTCCTAATCCTTTACTTTGGTTCTATCAATTCTGCTTAAAAAGTTAATCAAATCATTCATATCTTATTAATTATCACATCTTTTCAAAAAAAATCTATTTATACTATCCCGTAAGAAAAATGATTGAAAAAATAATTTATTAATATTATATTTAATCTTATTATATATTTTATATAATTTTATTTACGATATTTTAATCGTAAATCTTAAGAATAATGCGGATTGAAAGATAAAAACTTTGTGAATTGGAATCGTGCTTTCTGAATCGGTCTTTTCATCTGAAATCAAAAAGTTGCGATTGATTAAAAATTGAAACGATTGTCGTATTTCTCAATCGAGTTAAAAATTAAGAGGTTACATATTTCCATATGGAAGACATTTTCATATTTTTCAATTCTTCAATTTGTTAAGTAAGTAAAATAAAAAGAACCAACGGTTTTAACAAGACAATTGAGGGGGAACATGCCACAACCCGTTTGGCGCGCCAACTTTTTATTTTCTACTTATAGTATTGGTCAGCCAATCTGCTAGTTTACGTCTGACCTGTACTGTAAGTAGAAAATGAAAAGTTCACACGCCTAACGAGCTGTTGCATGTGCCCCCTCAATTACAGTTTAAGACTCTATAAGCTAGTTTCATATGTCACCGCATCTGTGAAGAGGGTGTTATCGACCATAAATTCCCAAGATTGAATCTGATTTTTATATGTAAACTTATTTTATATCTAAACTATAGGAAAAACACTGTAAAAACAAGTATCTGTTTTTGAGACGTTTTGTCCCCATATTTGAGACACTTGTTTTTGTAGTGAAGTAATGAACAAAAATTCGATTTTTTTGATCTTTTAACACCCTCAGACGCGGTCACATATACACTGCAAAAACTGGTGTCTTCGTATAAGACACTTAAATGTCTTATTTGCGTTTTTAGACGCAAAAGGTATCTTATAATTTAAGACATTCAGTGTTTAATACGCATTTGATAATGTCTAAACGTCTTCCGGTAAGACACCAACAAGACACCAGTTTTTGCAGTGCATGAATAAGAAATTTATAAATAAATTGTTAAATAAAAATGAAATTCAAAAGATTTGTCTTTTCAGTTTTACAAAAAGACACTTTGAAAAAGAAATCCTAAAACTCTATGCAAAATATCAATTACGAATCCTTTGTTAGAAAATTCTTGTTTATATAACTTACAGCAACCGACAATGAGCAGTTAAAGACCGAAATGTGAACTTGCTGAACTTAAAACAGTGTGAAATGTATAGGTCCGCACCTGCGCGATTGACTGTGCGCCGAGGATTGTGATAACAATCGAGTAGATTATGGCGCGCAATTTAAATTACACGTGATGTTTATTACGAGAATGGAACAGTAAACATTTGATGATGAAGCCGAAGCCAAAATTTATCAGTAAAGGGACGAATCGCTTAATGTTGGAGTGAGTTTTATTGAGGCGATAAATTGAAACCAAAGGCTGTTGGAAAATAAAGCGCCGCTGGATGCCCTTCGTGTGAAATACATGAAGCCCTGAAAATTGTCAATTCCCTTCACTGGACCTGACCTTTCGTTTGGTTGCCAAGCGACGACTACCCCACGATTCAACTCTTGCTAGATACACCACCAGAAAGGAACACATCTCACTGGAGTGTATGTACAGCTTAGTGTATGTTTCCATTCCAAGGATTGAATTAGGGTTGAAAACTACCAAGCTCATCTGTTGACATAAGCAAAGTCGATCAATCCCTTCTAAATAATTTTTCACTCATTTATCCTGCCAGACATCTTATTTACTATAAAGTCCTTCTTCCACTTGTTTACAGCGCACAGTAGTCATCTCAATTATTTTTTGCTTTAAAGTTTGAACCCCCTACAAAGGACTGCAAATTATCGGCACATAAATAAAATGTACTAAACATCATAAAACACAAACTCATTTGAACTCTCATTTGAATGTTAAGGACTTGAAGTGCGTAATTAAAAAATGCATAATTAAGCTAGAGCCAAAAATTGAGACCTTCTGTGCAATTTTTTGCTTTGGCTGGCTTTAATAAACTGCAATTTAGAGCTTTGATCATAAATTTAAATTCAGCTCGGTAAAAAATTGGAATTTACTCTTTGGCGTTGTGAGTAGCGTGTGTTTTAGAGTTCTTTCTCAGTATATTGTCGAATCTGGATCGTGTACTCGACATTTGGTATATACGCTGCGTATATATGGATTTACGCGAGATGTAAAACTCTTTATCGAGTGCAAAACAGCGCGTACGAAATTACCGGAGCGTGATGTGCGAGGGTTGCAAATTTGGGGGAAGGGTTATGGGGATCGATACTACGCCATCTCGTTCAAGGACATCTCTTCCGAGGGAGTCTTTTGCTCCTGTTGTTCGCATGTCTGTAGCACAAGCTTCTCTATATATTTTTCCACCTCTCGCAAACTTTTCTCTTTAAAAGTATTTATTTCTGGTTATTTTCAATCATTCGACATAAGTGGAAATCAAACTTTACTTTTCCCTTGTTATCTGTAAAATCAGTTTGTCTACTCAAGTCAAGTTTACATACTCTCTAAATATGGATCAGCGAAATTCTACTCATTAAAATAGTCAAACATTATAATGAACATATCATTATAATAGCTATAATCATTATATATAGTTATTGTATGCTATAGCTTTCTGTAAAAAGCACTTTGCTTTTTCTAATTCAAAAAAATTATTTTAAATCACAAATGTCATAAATTTCAATTTATGCCTAATAATATATTGATTCCATATTTCTTTTCTATAGTCCCCAATATTACTAGATTGCCTATTAACCCAACTTTGATAGTAGCATCTGCGTGTCAGCCGGCTGGCTTCAAAATTACCCATATAAGTATAGTTCCTCAAAGACGGCTTACTTAAACGATTTTTTTTAAATGTTATCGCCTCACGCAATATTTAGCTATTCCAAGACTCAAACTAATCATTTTCGAGAATGAAAAACCAATAATGACACGTGCCCGTCTTACTTATATAGAGGTTACCAAATTCTTGACCTAAAATAGCTTTTTAAACAGAAACTGTTTCTCGGAACAAAAATTAATTATAAAGTTGTATGCGGCTGTATACAAAAAGTCACTGTGAATATTTTTCCAACTGGTTCAAAAGACCACTTGGAGTATTTTAAGATTCTAGTGACGAGGGAAAAAGGAAAAAGAAATACAATTATTAATTTTCCACAAAAAATGTTCGTGTGTACATTCCTTTACGTGTTAATAAATTTTGTGCTAAAAATACGAGATACTCGGAATTTATATACCAGTTACAATTGAAATAAATTTACTTTTAATTTAGTCTGCATGTAAAAATCTCACCATTTTTTTTCATGTGCCTTTTTCTTGGTCAATGCATCTTCCACTCAGACTCGCTATATTTATTTTCTACGCTGAGAAAGATCGATTGTGTCGAGACGACAAATGAAACCTAAGAAAATAAGCTTCAATATTGGATCTGAGAAACGAAGGATAGATGATGTTTTCAATCCAACACGACTGCCAAAATAAAAATTTGTCTTTTGTATAAAAAATGGGTCGAGATACTACCAATAAATTTTGATATTTGAAAATCAAGTTCAACTTTAGTAAAAATGGGTCTAACTTAAAAATATTTTCACAAAATAAAAATGTTCTCAAAATAAAAATCACAATATTATTGACATACCACAAGTGAAATCTGCGTAATGCTTATTAAGTAAAATATACCTGAAAAGTTGAGTGGATTTTACTCATCAAGTTGAGTAGATAATGAATTTTATTTTAAATAAAAAACACGTTGCTCAACATTTTATATATAGATGTATTTTCACTTAAACACTTGCGATTTTTTCCATGCACACACAATCACACATAAACAATTTCGAATTTTGCACATGAATACACTTGAAATAAAAAGTGATACACAAAAAGCTTAGTTCTTGGACTTTTATCAAGTTGAGAGTCATAAAATTGGTATAAAAAGATTTTATGAAAGTTTAAGTAGACTTTTTAAAGACAGACCTGAATTTTTGTTTTCTCTTGAGAATTTACGAACATGCGGAAAGAAGTGTAAGAAGCGTTGAAGGTGGCGCATATTTTTTCAAATTTACGAGGCGCTCGATGGTTTTCTCATCGTATCTATAAGGTCATTTGTCGTATGTATATACATGTAAATACAAATTTAGCCGGCTTCTTAGACTCAGATCCGCACATATGCGGTTCGCCGACGTTATTTCAAACCAACGACAGCATCCGGTATACAACCCTCGAAATTAACCAGCCCCTTCAGTTTTACCAAAAATCCATAAATTTGTCTAATTTTAAATTTCCTATACTTGTTTTGGGTCAAAACATGTAACAATTCTACTCAAGAATATGGGGAATCTTTGGTTGAGGCAAATTATAGTGTAGAAAGAAATTTTAAATGTGTTTTTATTTTTGAGAACTATGAAAAAACTTATACTTATTTGTATGTTAATAAAAACTTGCAAATGTTTCACGGAGTGAAATTGCAAGTGGAATTTACTTAATAAACACTTGATGAAAAACACTTGTGTTATTTAAAAATTTACTTAATAAAGTTAAGTGAAAATGTCAACTGATATGTTTTAGAAAAATAAACTACGCATATTAACTACTTGACTAGTTAAACAAAATTTTGCTTAAAATTAATTTACCTTCAAGTAGATTTCACTTAAATACTTGAGTAATTTTCACTTAATTAGTACAACTCAACTTTTCAGGCACATTTTAATTAAGTATTAAGTAGATTTCGATTGTATTTTCTTCATGTTGTTGATCATTTTGTTAAGAAAATTAAGTGGTAAAATATTCTAGAGAAATAATTGAATTGAACTTTATTTTCCGTACAGAAGTGGAATTAGTCTTTTCAGATCTATATACACTAAAGGCTTCCATTAACAGAAACTCGATTCGGGTGCATTTGCTAAAGGCAAACCTACAAGTTACCATTAATTTTCGTGTTCTCTTGAACATCGATTCGCTATAATGGGCATAAATCGATGTTTGATATGCAAATTATTCTTTCGTTTCCAGATCAGCTTGGACACACGGTTTTAAATATTTTAAACATTTTTAAATATTGAAACTTGCTTCAATGCTCGTAAATTTTGTTTCCCTATCCTCAAGTCATTCTCAATTTTCGCAAACTATTATAGAAACTTCCGGAACAGTATATAGCGCTGTTTGTCAATCACTGCTCGAAATTTAAACTTCATTTTAATAATTTTATATGCAATCAATAATTTCCATTAATTCTATTCTATTAATTTCTATTTAATTTTCTATTAATCTATTTATATATTTTAACTCTTTTATGATTCCATTTTCATTTTAAACTCTATTTACAAAAAAGTAAGTAAATTACTTGTAGACTTTATGAGACGATTCTCACTTTTCTTCTGAATTTAGAACATAGAGAGGTAAGAGTAATTTTTCAGAACTGATGACAGTTATGCGCACTTGCTGAAATGGGGGAAAAATGGAGATGACCGTTAAACGAATCGGGTGCAAAAAGCGGTTAACTTCAAGAAAGATCTTCCAGCATGATAATCAGCCTCTGTTGCTTTACTCTCTCCATATTATATGTATAACGCTATCTTTAAATCTACTATCGTCGTCAGGAAATCTCGTATGTAATTTGCGTGAAATACGCACTAAAAAACGGCTTCCACTTGACACAAGCCCTCTTACCTTATCTCCACAGAAAACTTATTTAATATCGTGTATAAAATAAAAAAAAATAAAAAAAATCTCATAAAAAACTTATCGACTTAACTATCCCATAAATTAAAGTAAGTATCCAGTATATATGAAATCAGTTAAAAAGATTTATATCAACGCAAACCTAATGAAATAGATTATGAAAATGTATAAACAAAGTGAACAAATCAATAAGGAATGAAAAAACAATCGAAAAAAACAAATGAAAAAGACAATCGAAAAAGCAAATGAAAAAATGTGTAAGATAAACATTTATAATTTACACAACGTTAAACAAGCAAAAAGTCAAAAAATTTAAAGTCGCAAAAAGCACACTTTTCGGATTAACATACATTTGCTTTCAATTTCAGAGTACATTTTTCAAATTAAACTGAAGTTGTTTCGTTACGATAACAAGTTTTTTCTTTAAACATTTTTTCCGCATCGATTATAGTCGACTACATTTAAGAGCTATTCGCAGTAGAGAAAATTTGCTCCCCTTGCGAACTTTTCTTTGCTCAGAAAGCGAAATTCAGATGTTCTCTTTCCCACGGAGAGAAGTCTTTTTGGGTATTGGCAAGTGAATCTTTTAACGATTCAAGTGAGAGTTTCTCCGACATACTCGATTTTCAGACTTGGATCGTGAGAATCAATATTTAAAGAACTTTTTCACGTCTAAAACAAAGTTTCTTGACGTTTCAATTGCTTTCAATTTTAATAGTATTTAAATTACGTTTATAATAAAAGCAAAGCTTCCTACACTACAAAAACATGGTGTCTTATTTTGAACAAAAACGTCTTAAATGAAGACATATTTGATGACTAAGACACAAAAAATGTCTTAATTTAAGACACTACGACAGTAGTCATTTGGAACCAAAAATGTATCCGACGTTTCTTAAAATTTGCAAACTTTTATATATAATTATTGTTTAAAGAAAAGGTTCCAAACAGAAATATAAATAAATTTGTACCAGACATACTACCTTGTTGATATTTTATCAATGTTTATAAACTTTCCTAATGACGTATTTATTTCTTTTGGAGTAAATTGACGACAAATTGGTTGTGGAACACGTAACTACTGACGTCATTTTACATCACATGCCTTTAAAGTAAAATTGAATTTTGTGTTTAATTACAAGAAACATTTTTTGAGGTTAATTGATCTCATTGCAGAAACGATTTTATTTGCTTTCAGTTTTTAAAGAATAAACCTCGGAAGAATGCGCGGAATTTATAAAATTTAGTGGTGCGGTGGGACCGGATTTCGGTTTTATAACGCGCTGGAAATTTTTTGTCAATAATTTGAAAAAGCAGAGCGTAAAATCGACAACTCGGCGTGCAAGGAACGGTGAGCAACAATAAAAAAGGCGGATCCGACACAATAAATAAGGAGAAGTTGATGATGGATTCATCAGGTGGGTGAGTCGTTTTCCGCAGGTGCGCGAAGCAAAGGGAGCATTTTTAGGCGCCACGTGGTTACGGTAGAATGCTCCACCCGAACATTGCCACCGTTTGACCTTGATTCCATTCGATCAGTAATACATAAACCTCGATGACTTGCCCGAAACGATGACTAGTCACTTTTTCGCCCATAAACTATATGCTCACTGGAATAAATAACCGGTGGTAAATGATAAACGATGTCCGGCGATTCTAGCTACATTATGGCTGATTAACCTCTATGAATAACTTGAAGAAAATGTCTGCATACAATAAAAATTAATCCTATTTTAAAAGAAATGAAAGTAATTGATAAAATTGCTTTAACGAACGAATACTGATTAAAGGGCTTTTACAAATGCGAACAAAAGATTGAAAATAGTTGGCAAATAAAATAGCCTAAAATTAATAAAGCGGAGATGAAAACTGAAACTCGACATTTGCGGTGTTGCACGATGACAGGAAGATCAAGTGATTTCTTTTGAAGATCTTAAAGAGCCATTCGCATTTTTTTCAAGTCCGCTCGTTTTGTCGCCTCGCTCGAGCAGAGAAAAGCGATGAGAGTGAATGAGTCAGAACTGTAAAGAAAAACGCGGTATATCTTTCCAAGCTAGAGGAAAAACACGAGTACCTTCTGTCAAAACAAATGTTTCTTTCCTTCTTGCGTCGAGTCGATTAGCGTCTGTCACTATATTTCCTCTGAAATTTATCCTCAGACAATCTTCTACACTAGAAATCCTATCGCCAAACCATCAGCCGAAAAAAGGGACCAAGGTAATTTATTCTCTATAGGTTTGAATCTAAAAAACGTAGACCTTGATTTTGGTTGTTTCAATTTTGGAAAGAATTGTTTTTCGCAAAAGAGGCACAAATGTGCACACATGTGGCTTGGAGTTTTCCAACTAATCTCTGAAATATTGCTTGTAAATATTTATTTGTTATAAATGCGGAAAAGCATTTACTTGCTCGAGGTTCATGACACGTATTAATGGAGAGTTTGAGTTGAAGTTGGGGTACTGAATTGGTGAAAAAGGTAGTGTTTACCAGCAATATATTTTATGTGAATGCACCACTGAATGAACCCCAACAACATATACGAATCTCATGTGTCCAAGTGCTTTGTGAGCGTTTACGTCGATTTGTCTAAAAGTACGTGTAGTCACCAAATGACAATGAATCTCTGGAATAAGCCTCTTGCAGAGGTGGAGTGCGATACTCTTTATTATCTATTCTCCCCGTGATTACAGAAAGAGAATACGGGCCAAAACGCTGCGGGACGGACAGATGCTGCAGTCCAAGCATCTGTCCTACATGCAGGACAGATGCTACGACTGATTATATTTAAGTCGCTATCCATCCAATAGAATCCTCTGTCACAAATTGACGCTTTTTGTATTATTCAAACGTCAGCGCCACCTGACCTACGAAAGCACCAAGAAGGGACGTCAGACGGAACAGAATGAGTCCAACACTTGTTAACCTTTTTCCTCTCCAGTGCTAAATTCTTCCGGTTAATGCTTTCCATTAAACCCTTGTCAAATGTTCGTGTTCGGAAATTGATATTCAATCACCGGGAGACAGATAATTACGGCTAAAACGTAATTATAGGTTCTGACATGAGGTTATGTGTTGCTTTCTTTTTTCTCGATATGCTGCACGAAGATCTGACGCCCTTGTGAATGCAGCTAATAAGTGCTGTCAAAATGTACAGCACTACACTTTTTTCGAATTTGGTCCATATTAAACAGCAACACTTGAGATTGAGTAGAAACCTAGACTCACTTTTGTTGCCGCTCAATTTAAAAAGACATAGAAATAGAATAAATACGACTTTATGTTTAATTCGAAACATAATGTTTCAAACAAACCCTTGAAAATAATGATTGTCAAGTTGTTTTGGCTTTAGGGATTATAAGAATAAAACTAAGGTGTATTAATTGTTAGTCATACGTTTCGGTCTTAGATAGAGGACATCCCTAAAACTAAAACAACCCAACAAAGATTATTTTAAGTGTAATCTTCAAAAACGCAAAATTACTGAATCTTAAAATAGTTGATTAAATAAAAAAATATTTTGCATAACCTTTATCAATAATTAAAATTCAGCAAGAAGTATAGCAGATTTTGTAGCAAAATTAGCAAGTAGCAAATTTAGGAGTGTTTCGTCGAGTTTTTAAATCACTTCCTGGTACTCGTTAAAGACTGGTCTCACATAAATTTTCGAAAAATCCAAACTACAAGAGAAAAAATTATCCCCGTATTTTGAAAGTGAGTATATTTATGTTGTAAACAAAGCTGGCTTTGAAAACGATCGAGACACAAATGGCTTTTAAAAATCTCGATTTTCTTTCTTAAGCGCTTTATATTTATTAGGAGAGCCTTGGGGTTAGAAAATATACGACGACGAAGACGAATGCGTCAATTTAGCGAGAGATTTCAGGAAATTTACAACCCCGCAATTTACATTTACCACAGAGTGCAGTGGATCTTTGCAAGTTTTACAATTTACACTTTTACAGTCTCCGCTCATAAGTTAGCGAGATTCAAGATTCTGTGCAAAACTCTAAATAACTAGGGAAAATTTCTCTTGTTGAGCATTGAGAAAGAAAGGAGAAGAAAAATTGCAAAGCAAACGCGCACAAGGCGTTGACGTGAGTCTGGCTGTGTGCAGATTATGGTAATGCTGGCAGACGTTTCGGGGTCGTAAAAATAATATGATGGTTTGGTTGGAGCTACCGGGTACGGTGATTCATTTTTGCAAATGTGCGCAGACGCAAAAAAGGCAATGTCACATTTTAATGTGCCACTTTAGTCCACTGAAAATATCGACTCGGAAAGAAAATAATTTGAGAGCCGATATTTCCAGTGGCACTTAAATTCGCTGTGCTCTTTGTTTACTTTCCTTCATAGAGACGATAAACAGAAAATTGTTAGCAACTCGTAGCTATTTACTTAATTAGCGCATACAGGGGGAAGGAACAAAATGAAATTTGAAATGTCGTACATAAAAGAAGCAATGCTCCGTTTTGAAATGAAAGCGGCAATTTACTTTTTATGAGAGAAGTTACACTTTTATGGTGGAGTAATGAAATCAAACAGCTTTTTACATGAGAGATACTTGCTTGTTATTGATTTTTGTCGATGAACGAACAAAGAAGTTCGCGCGAGCATCGACGCGAGACGACCTCGCACTGCCACCCTCTCTCAATCCCATTTTTATAGTTTTCTCGCTTCCTTCGTCTCCATGCAAAATTTCAAATTACCAGCTTTCTATTATTCAATATCTCACGCCTCCGAGTGACATGTTGCAAGTTGCAAACAAACGCTTCTTATAGCAGATTGTACATCCAACTTTGCAAGACTTCAGTCATTTTTAATCATTCAAAGTGCAGAGACTGCTTCCTGTCTCAGCAAATTTTGCACGCCACCAAGAGCTATCAAGGTGAGAAACTTTATATCGCTCCAACTTTTTTATCCAGAATTCGTTAAATTCAGATATCTTAATGACCGAAAACCTGACAAAGGAACCGTATGCAAATGGATTGAGAAGCTTCTAGATACTTGGGTTTCACGTATAGTTACAAATTAAATTTAATTCTTTGGTTTTGGAATTGTAAAATCAGTATATTAGGTTAAATTTTACGAAAAGTATCCACGAGATAAAAACCATACACGGAGAGAAATTTGCAGGAAAAATTCATGTGCTTTTGAGGAGATTGCGAGATTCATTCCTCAGAATTTTGCAATCTCCGTAAAAGCACAGGAATTTTTCCTGTAAATTTTTCTCCGTGTATAAATTATTTAAAAGAAAAAATTCATTTTTACATTGAAAAATGTTTAATAAGAATAAGTATAGGTACTAAATTGTCTTGTTAAAGTTATCAAAGAATGCAGAAAAGGAATTTGTTGTTCTTTTAGCAAAAAGATTTTGTTGCTTTTATATATCAACAACAAAAAATTTGTTAAGTGGACAAAACGTTTGTTCCAGAAACCAAAACTTTTTCTCAGTGAAGTATGTACTTCATTTTTAAAGTGCTAAAAAGATGGTTTTTTAAATTTTTTAAAAAGATTGGTTTCTCAAATTGGTTTCTCTAATTGGTTTCATTTAGATACTTTAAATGTGCAAAGCAATATACTTTTGTGTTAGTCAGAAGCGTCTCAAGTACATATTATATTTCACGTACATAATTGTTTAAAAAGTTGCAGTTTTAAACTACTCTCCCCTCTTTTAAAAATGCTATCTAAAACAAAATTCTATCTTTAAAAATTTCATCTATAACAGAATTCTATTTTTAAAAGTTCCATCTATGTAAGTTTACATTTTTCCATACATTTTTTACAACTAAATAGAGAACTACATTTACTGGAAATTCCCTCCATGTTCGCATCGATGTAATATTTTTTGTGCCCCTTTTTTATTTATTAAAAAAATTCATTTAATATGCAATCTAAAGATAAAATATTGCGGTGAG
The DNA here is from genome assembly GCA_011057455.1 of Ganaspis sp. Gsp50. Classification (NCBI taxonomy): domain Eukaryota; kingdom Metazoa; phylum Arthropoda; class Insecta; order Hymenoptera; family Figitidae; genus Ganaspis; species Ganaspis sp. Gsp50. Next base: position 20,430 of record WNHD01002973.1, read on the forward strand.
ATTGAGCTTGGAAGACTTTTCATTTGCGGAAGAGCGGGATTGGATTTTTGCGTTTTGATGATTTGTGAGTTGGATTGCTAGAGTAATTTGACAAGAGAACTACATGCATAGAGTTGGCCATTCTTGGAGAGCGAGAAATATATCGAGAGGAGTTTCGCGCAATAAATACTTATCGGATGCGAACGAAGAAAATTATTATTCGCAGTATGTCTACTTAGGTAGGTCCCGTTATTTTCGATCGGTGTATAGAACAATTCCCTGCTTCTATGATACCGGTTCGATTACAGATTCAGTGGAAAATTGAACGCGAACCGATTATGGAAATAAAAAGTTTAAGTCATTTAAGATTTTATTGATCTTTTCCAACTTTATCGTTTACCACTAGTTACGCTAGGCTGATAATTATCCCTTTGCACGAGTTTCTACTCTCCAAAGTATACATTTAAAATAAAAAAAAATTATTTATTGTTATTGCTGGAAATAAAGTTTGGAAAATAATAATTAGTAATAAAAATGACTGAATATGTAGATTGTGAGTTTGAAATGAGACTTTTTGTTTCGCTCTCGAATGGTTTAATACATTAAATGGATTCGTCCTTGGAACCCTCGTGGTAATATAATTTTTATAGAGTATTTTCGTTTAAATCTCGTGAGCCATTCGACTTTTTCGGGTTTCTCTTGGGAAACAGTTTTACACGATCTTTAAGTCGTGTATTTTTTTTCTCAACCTCAAGGACAAAGGACTTTCTGTTTCGCGATAAAAAATATGTAAATTACGAAATGGAAAATAAAACTGATAAAGGCTTATCAGTTGCTGGCGAGAAGCTATATTGTGAAATTCTTGGGCCAAGAATGATTGTGACTCTCTCTCTCTCTCTCTCTCTCGCTCTCTGAAAAAAACTCATTCTTTTCGCAGAGACGAAACAGAAAACCGCAGAAACCGCGTCTCTCTCTCTTCCTCTTTCATTTACTACTTTTAATGCCTTTTTTCCTCTTTCGGTCCGGTTTATGACCTCAAAAAACGGCCAGCTCGTCTTTTTCGAATGCTTGTTCCGTTAAATCATTTTCAGATAATTTTTTTCCTTTTCTCCGACTGTGAGAGGTAAATTTTATTATTGATAAAAATCAGCTTGATGTTTATGCAGATAAAAATCCTTTTAATACGGAACGTTAACTTTTACTTTGTTGTTGGAAATTCAGGAATGTATTTCAAAGCACGAAATGTTTATTTTGACGTCTCTATGGAATTTATTCGGCTTTTTGCAAATGCCATATTTCGCGGACATAAAAGTCCACTTTTACGAGCCTTTCAGGGTTTTTGGGAGCAAAAGTCGATTGAGAATCGAAGAGTGAACGCTTTAGGAAATCGGAGAGTGCACATATAAGACGTATTCATGATGGAGAGTCCGCTTCTATATGGTTCCTGAGCAAAGAGGAGTATGAAAGAACCGTCTGTCACGCAACATATTGATTTCGTGGTTTACGATCCGACAAGCTGACTTGACTCGCCGACATAAAAGCGTGTCGCTACTAAATTCTACGACCGCGAAAGGGACTCTTTGCCTCGGTGTAGAGACCGTGACTTTTCCCTTCCTCCAGAAAAAGAGAGCGATAGATGCAGAAGAAGCGAGAGAGAGCAAAGTATATTTCAAATAAGCAATTACTTAAATGATATACGGGCGCTTCCGCTTTTCCATCAAAATATTACAATAGTCAACGCACACCCTCAGGAAAAATCCAAGCTATGATTTTAATGTTTAATAGCAAAAAGGAATGAAACTTGTGATATTTATGATGAAGAAAATAATACGCTTCTCTGAAATTTCGAATTGGCACGAAAAGTTATTGTCGGTATTGTATAAAACTTTTATAGTCCTGGGGTGTTTCACTGACCAGAGAATCGTGTAGAAATATATTTGTCCCGGGATATGTTTTATTACAAGCCATGAAAACGGAGAAAACCAAAAATAAAGGAAATTCATTTGTTTTAAGCCCAAAACAAAGATTCCTTGTACTATACTATATTCACACTGACGTAGCAACTTTTACAGATTACACGACAATTACAACAAATTTTAACGTCAGTTTTGTAAAATAAGCATCCATAATCTGTCAAATAAACAAGTATTAATGACAAAAAGAGTGCGTGTAAGGAATTGGAAACGTCAGTTGAAAAGTAAACATTTTCAATCTCAATATTTTTAAAGATTTGGTGACATTTACGACTAAACTTTGTTCAATAAAAAAAAACGCTGTTCACGCATTAAGAGCTATGAACGTAAATTTGGCCCTATTTTTTGTCTCCTTCCGAGAAACTTCTAAGCCGTGCTCTTTACTTGTACACGATTCGTTTGTAAATGTCTGCGAGAAAGCTCACAAACCGCGCCTGTAGTTGTCGTCTGGCTATAAAACTTGCAGCCATAAAATGCAGATAAAAAGGGCGGATCTGTTTAGGGAACTTGGTTCCGCACATTATTATCTAAGATACGATTCTAAAATTTGACGCGGCGTCATCGCGACGACCCACTTTTCATTTCTGTTTACGACTATTGCCAAAATAAAGATTCGTTATCATTCTCAGCTCTGACCCTTCAAATCAAGATCAATTTCAAGCAAGAAATGTCTTTCGGGGTGGAAAATATTATTTTTCAATGGAAATTCTATGTATTTCAAATGGAAATCACGTTTGAATACACTGGAAAAAAAAGTTTGTTTAAATCAAATAAACATTTATTCGATATCAAACAAATGCCTATTTAATGCAAACGATTATTTAATTCCGACAAATATTTTCTTGGATCAAAATAATTTTGTTTATTTTAAACGAATAATTTGTTGCAAAATGTTATTTTTGTTTGTAGTTTGTTTGAAGCACAAATTTGGTTGAATCAAACAAATATTTGTTTACATTAAAATTGTGATTTAAAGAAACATTTTTCTGACTGTAAAAAATGTTTGCATCGAAAGATGTTGCGTGTTTTTACGCACCTATTTTTATATTAATATTCTGTACACAGAAAAACCAAAATGTTGTTTTTCAATGCATCACCTGTTGAGTTTCAAGATCCTTTGGAATATATGTCTATAAAAATCAAAGTGCATTATATGACTTGGAATATAACGTCGTTGCATTGAAATTTTGCAAATTTTTTTCCCGTGTTAATACAATTTATTATATTGAATCTTTTAAGCTTTATAATGATGTCGCAACCATACCATTTTTTTCTTGTACACTTGATTGTTATTGTATGATTTAAATAACATTAAATAACAATACAGAGAAAGGATATTTTTTGTACAATAGATTTATTCTGATAAATGAAATTTCTGTCAAAAAGTTAACGAGACAAATGAATTTCGGCCTGTTGCATATTGCATCAATTGAATTTTAGATAAAATGCGCCCTTTTAATTAATTGTCACTTGGAGGTTACTTTAGTTATGGTTACTATTATAGTACCAGTTTTTTGCAGAATGTAGAAAAAATGTGCAATCTGTACAAACACTGCTTAGAAAAAAAGTATTTTCCATTAATCAAAATATTCTCCATTTTCGTACAAAGAAAACAGTAAATGAATTCTTCATTTAAAAAGCTTGGCTGACTAAACAAATGTTGCGTTTAATAGGAACAACAAAAGGAATGGATTATCCTTTTTGAAAAGAGCAGCGTCCAGTCTGTGTTTTCTTTAGAGAAAAGTGCAGTCCATCGAAAATATTCAATTAATCTCGCATTTGGAGAATTTTTTTCGAGATTGAAAAAAATGTGAGCAAATCCCCTAAAAAAGCGAGAGCGGTGTGTTTATTCTATTGGAAAAAAGTGTAGAATACCATTAGCTAAAAGGGATTGGAACTGAAATTCGGAATTGAAACTAGACTCGGAAACTGAATGAAATAGAGTTCTGGGGAGGACTAACGACATGGAGACAGGACAGTCAGGACACCCTTGTTTGTGGCCGCGTTCATCGTGGAGCTGGTGAAACATGGACTTTCACCTTACCCCCGACGGGGATGGATTCTCGTCTCGTAACGAAAATGTCTATCTTGAAAAGTCGTTTGCGGAATTGTGATTTTCTTGCTTTCCGTTTACTTTTTTTTTGGGCGCGATGATAAATGACGTAGCAAACGTTGGGGCGACACGACAATCCTGACGCGCAATATAAGTGTCTTCCGATGCCTGACTGGCTGAAAAACGATGACGCGTCGGTGCCTAACGAGAGTGACACAGAATTTTAATGTGTCGATGCTGCTAGAAATGAAAAATCGTTTTTATCGAGATAAAGTGATTCGATGCGAGCGTGCCCAAAATTAATGTTCCGAGCGCTCTTTGCATATAAGAGGCAGATGCACTGGCACCCATAGGGGATCTTGATTGAACGGGTGAAAAAAATCTATAAATAAGAATCTGCCTCATTCAAAACGAGAGGACCCTTTTGCCTCTTTATTCTCGTTGCTCTTTTAATCACTTATCAATTTAAGTGATTCTGAATAGGAAGTGGGTCAACTTCCACACTAGATGCTTCAGCATTAAAAGATTTAGCTTCTCCGAATGACGCCTTGCATAACTTGTGTGGATAATAGTTCGCCGTGAATACATTTCTTAAAAGAATTTAATCTGCATGTAGATTTACTGAAATTTCAAATTTTATGAATGCGTAATAAATATTTTATATTTACCGCTCTAATGTAGCGCATTCTCAATCACATGTTTACCTCTTTTAGTTAAAGCTGTAAAATTACTTATATAGCTGTCGACAAACTTTCACTTTTATTTGCAATTATTATTATTTTATTTGCAAAACTACAAGATTTTTTAATTGCAGGCTGATTATAGTTTTTTCATTATATATTTTAGCAGGACAAAGAAATGCAGTAATTTTATTAGTTACTATAAATCAATTTAAACGTATTTGTGTTTTTATAAACTTATATAAAATTACAATTTGATTGTTGGGATTGAATAAAAATTTATGTACATTACGTTGACGAATTTCAATAATTACTTTGCATATTCCATTTAGATGCATGCGTCACATTAGATTTGTATCGCGAGGACTAAATTGCTCGGAATAAAAGTCAATATAATTTATGGCATCGAGCAATTTTTCCAACGTGTTGCAACTATTAAGATGTCAACTGTGGGGTGAAATGTGGGTCACACTTTGTCAACAAAGGTTGCACGTGCCAAAAAATGTATGAGAAAAATGGGGTGCACATGAAGGAAGGATGTTGACAGCGTAGAAGGAAAAATGTCATGGGACTGAGATCCTGCGATGAGGAGCGGAAGTAACTTAAGTGGCCAGGAGCGAGGCAAAGCTCGGGCACATAAAGTTACGAGCAGTGACCAAGAAGCGTTACAGGACGTTTAATGCGAATCGACGCATCCAAGCTATTTGAAACTTTACGAGCATAAACTGGACTTGCAGTAAGTTTACTGTACTTTAGGAAATTAAATACAAAACATAAACACGAGTAGAATTTTCCTTGAAATTACTCAAAATCAGTCAAGAAACTCTTTCGTTTTTGATGGCAATTATTAACGTAACTTACAAAGAAGTTAATATTGCGAACTTAGAATCTAAAAGAAAAGAAAATTCGAGAGTAATGTATTATGAAAAAAATTTATTATTTTAACAGACAATTTTTTTCCATTTACTTTCTATAAAAATATAGAAAGAAAAAACTATTTTATTTTCACATCGCTGTATTGCTTGCTGTGAAAATACGAAGGAAGAAAATATTCTTATTTTTACATCTCTGTGTATACTGCTTTTTGTGGAGAAAACAAAACCTTAAGGTATTAAGTTTCGCGCTTCATGATAAAAACTACTTCCAAAAACATTGTTTTTGTTATCTTTTATCATTATTTCGTTACTTACTACTGGTAAAGAAGCATTTGAAAATATTATACAGCAAAACAGCGATTAGTTTTATTGATGAACATTTTTTTGGCTCAACTTTTTTAAATTTTATTATAAAATAATTGAAACATTAACAGTTTAAATTACATCCAGTAACACTTTTCGTCGTTGCAAAAAAATAATTATTTTTGCTACACTATTATTATACACTATTTTTGCTATTTATACACAACAAAAGAAAGTTTTAGACCATTTACACAATCAGTTAATGTTGTGGCTTAAAACAAGACTAAGTCATTTTTTGGTCTTAAAATCAGTCCAAATTAACACTTATGTAAACGGTTCCAGCCAAAAATGGGCTGGAAACAATACTTTTTTCACTTAGGGAAAACCTTTTCAAGACGTTAACTATAGTTAACTTAAGACTTAAGAGTTAACTTCAAAAAAAAGGTTTTCGTGAAATTTTTTAATGAAAGTTAGTAAACCGTTTTTTCTTGTATAATGTATTTTTAATGTATATTCCCTAGTGGGACTCTATTGCATGCTAATCATACGGTATTATTCTACGTGAGTCAATTTTATAAAAATGCAGTAATTTTGAGAGAAAATTCGAAAAATAATGGCTGTGAAGTTTAATTTAAATTAAGGTTAACTCGAGAATGAAAAAAGTAGATCCTCCTGAGGTAATGACAACTTTTAAAAAACTCTGATGTTATCTGCATTCCTTGGTGTTACAAAATCAAATTACCTGGGGAAATATCCTCTAAACAGTAATTGTTGATTATTTGATGAAAACATACTGTACATATATACAGTTAATTTATTCGTTCACAGGAAATTATGTGAAAACATTCAAATACATTTAATATTTGTATTCAATTTTATTTTTAAAATGTTTCATTTCTATTCAATTCTATTAGTCAAGTCTGCTACTAGTTCTATTGTTTTTAAATATTTGTGTTCCTATTGTTCTTTTTAATTGATTAATTTTCTTAAACAATTTGTAACAAAAAAATAATTCACACGAGCCAAGCAAATGTTATGTACGACTGACAAAATAATTTTAACGTAAAAAATTCTGGAAGAATTTCAATTTTTGTTAAAAATAAAAGTAAATTAAAAAAAATAAAAGTAAATTAAAAAAATAAAAGTAAATTTAGTTAAAAATGAAACTGTTGAAAAGTCATTTTCGAAGCAGTGAATGGACAATTTATTTTGAAAAATTGCCGGATGTGTAAATATTTCAAAGCCATATAGAACCATCATTATCTCAATTTCTTGAAAACCAATCGAGGTTTATTTGTCGTCTCCTCAATTAGTGAAGATATTAATTTCCGTTTTTTTTGTTTGGAGAGTGTGCTTTCTATTCAAAGTATATCTTTTTTTCGTGCCCTACAAAGCTAAAATAAACACTTTTCCCCTGGCTTCATGTCACCCTCTTCAAGTGAGGAAACTTGGTTATTAGTCGAGTTGGGTTTCAGAACAAATTCGGTGGTCAAGTTACCCACTGTATTCTTCATTGATGAAGAAAAAACGTATTCGTATCACTGACACGCTGTGGGGCTCGATTTTACGACCCCCTTTGATTCATCCACCCCCTTTCATTTCCCCCTTTATTCGGGGTCGTTAACGCCAGAAATCCGACTTTAAGCCAGTGTGGTTAACGCGATCGGGAGTCAGGAATCCGCGTCGACTAAGCAGCAATGTTTCGCTTCAAAAATCACAAAGGCTCCAACAGAACGAAATTCAGTAGAAGCCTGATAATTCTATTGTCCTCGGCGACTGATTTTACGGTTTAATTTACGTTCACGTCTTTATTTTACTTTTAACTTTTCGCAATTTTTCCTTTTAATGTTTATGTATTGTGTACTGTTTATTGTAAATTATGTCTGTAATAAATTTAATTTTCTCGTTAAAAGGCTTCTTGAATTCCGTTACTAATGCTTAAGAATGAAAAATTGAGAATGTGGAATTAAGGAATTAAACGTAATAAATTAAGAGCAACATGTTGAATGGGAGTCAATGTATCGAAAATGCGAGTCAACATGTTAAATTATTAAAATTGATCAGGAAATCATGGAAATTGTGCAATTTTCATAGATGGAATATTAAAGCATAAAAAATGGTGTTGGCTGTTAGAAGAGACATTGATCTTATTCGAATTAACAGCCCATAAAGATAATCGTCTTGTCAGAAGAAGTAATGACAGCCTGTCTCTGGGGTGACTAATTATAGTTAGAATATCATGTAACCAGTGGGATCAACTGGTTCGAGATATTCTCTTTTTTTAGAGGATGACGGGAAGAAAGAGAAGCATTAGAATTTAACGATTGAGGGTCGATTCGTTACGAACCAAGGGGCTGTCGAATCTTTTCCAACGAATAATTAATTGCACCCCTTAAAGAGATTCGATAATAGTAACTAAATACTTCTGCAATCCCTTTGCAAATATTTAATAGCAAATTGACAAGCTGTATTTTAATTCGACGTCGAGAGTTTCTTCAAATGAGATCTTGATTCTTTTTTTTTTGCCAGCAGCTGGTATTTGCATTAAAATTATTTCTCTTGTGTTAATGATCTCGTTTAATCCAGGGAATACAAAATTACAATAAAGTGGTTGTAATAGTATATTAATAAAATTACTTAAAATTAGCCAAACAGAACTATAGTTTTATGTTTAATACATTGTAGGAAAATGTCGGAAAGAAATAAAAGGGAGAAAATGAATAAAAGATGAAATAAAATGGATAAGGGGAACGTGAAGGAAGTAAAAAGGTAGTAGGTAAATAGATAAGAGATAAACAAGTTAAATAGATAAAATTACAGTTTTGGAGTATAGTTGGGAGCAGTTATTTTCAATGTTGATTTAAAGAGCGGATTAAATTACTTGTAGTTGATGGAGTAGTTGTTTTTAAATTGCAGGGTAATAAGGTAGTGAGCAACTTTCTCAATAATAAAGTTGATAGTGGAATTGAAGGATAAAGGTTAAAAACTCTGTGATATTGAGCATGAAGTCGACGAACTCTCCATCTCTCCCTCCAGCGCTTGACTACCTACCCCCTTACGTGTCCAATTTCACTTACAAGCAAGCGTGGGTCGTCGAGCACACGGTAGGTACCTTCCTACGTTTTCATCGAGCATAATAACGCATTCGCCACATCTGCAACAAAAAAACCAATCCCTTTATACATTTTTTTCATATTTCTCATCCACCCACACAGCCTCCTGGACCCCGAGGGTCTGAATATATTTTCAAAGTCTCTACATGATTTTAAGCCCCTTTTCATCCTCTCATTACCAAATCTGGATTAAGGAAACAATTTTTTAAATTTTACACGCATACGGATAACCTCCACTCTTAATTCACTGCAAGATAATCCTTTTATTTCATTTTTCACTCGGCATTAATTTAAGACGACTCGTATCTGATTTTACTAATTGATAATTGCGTAAGCCATTTAATTAGCAATGGAACACGCTTTTTTAAAGGAAATTGTTGTGTTCTTTTCCAGGATATTTTCTTCCCTTTTCTTGGTTCGTTCGTAACTGACAAGATTCTCCGTTTCCTTTAGCTGTGTGTAAATGTATATGTGTGTATGGATAAGTATATAGGATCTGGTGGAATCTCGAGGTTCTGGCCATAAATCTAATCGGTCTTCGTGTCGAGCACCGTGATCTGAGCTGCAACAGTGCCTCACTGTTGATCTGTACACTCCAAGTTCTGTACGGCAGCCGACTAAAGCTCACCGATTCAATTATCGCGACGTTAATTGGATTCGAAGACGTTCGATTTTATAAAACCCGCGAGTCATAAGTTAGTCAACTGAGCACATACTCCTTGACTTCCTTTCCAATTTATAGCCTATCATGCCACCTTTTTCCCCAGCATTTTACCTATTCAGCCTCTTTATTCCGCAATTTCAGCAAATAAAGGTAATTATTCTTTTTATCTTTCATGTTATGAAAACGCGAAATGAACGTGTACCTTCTGCATGCAACATTTTCGAGTTTGAATCACGAAAAAAACCCAGTATTTAAACTTATATACATAGGTATTTAAACTTAAATACACAATAATAAAGACATCTGCTCAAAGCGTGCCATTTTATAACACACGCCCACTTGGGGCGTGTCCTCAAGAAAGAGGTCTGCTATCATAAAAGTATCTTGAAGAAAATAGCGAACGATTTGCTAACAGAATACACCCACTTTAAGAGGATTATCTTCCCGTAGAGATGCTGATGTGATTTTTAGAATAGAACCTGTTTATTTAGGGCGTGTCTTGAAGGAGACACTCCTATAGAGGGTTTTTCCCAAAGTGGACACATCTCCGGAGGGCATAACCTAAAGTGGACACACCTACGGAGGGCGTGTCCTGAAGTGGACACACATACAAAGGGCGAGTTCTAACTTAAACATGCATACAAAGGTCGTGCCCTATAAAGCGGACACACCTCCAAATGGCATGATACACCAGCAGAGGGTGTGTCCTAAAGTAAACACACCTACAAAGGGCGTGTCCTAAATCTGGCACACATACAGAGGGCGTGTTCTAAAGTAAAAACATTTACAGAGGGCGTGTCCTAAAGTAAAAACATTTGCAGAGGGCGTGTCCTAAAGTAAAAACATTTGCAGAGGGCGTGTTCTAAAGTGTATATACCTGCGAAAAACGTTCCCTTAAGTGGACACGCCTACTTGTAGGTGTGTCTTTAAAGGGAAGACTCCCACTAAGGGTGTAAATCTATAAAAACACTTTTCAATGGGCTTATTGAACTCTTCAAACAGTGATCTTGACTAATCCCCTTCTTAAAATAGGTATAGTTTTATGATACTAATTTAATGAGGGCGTGGCTAAATCACCTTCCGTGTTATTTTGGCAATACGAAATCCAATACCCTGCTAGTGTTTGAAAACGAAAGACCAATTGAGCAACATGTCTGAAAAAATGCCGCCCACTTGGGGTTTATACTAATGAAGCGATGTTTTCTTTAGAAAGTTGACATTTGAAAAGCATTTTAAAAGATAATATTGGTAATCGTTTGAAGAACATGTGTTGCGGTAATTTATGCTCTCTGGGGTGACTACTTATTAATGCAAAGATGATTTATTTTTCCAAATGGATAAGTGAAACGAAACGAAAATCGTAACGTAAGCAACCCCCGTATTAAGTTTATTTAGCGACGCCTTTATAACCCTGTGGCGTAATCCATTGCACGTGCAGAGTACAGATAAATTGGTGAAATAATTCCGTGTGGTAGGAGCAGAGCGCGATATGCTCATCTTGTGCTTCTTTGGTGTAATGGTGTATAGTGTTATGCTTATGCTTATACTTATGGGAATCAGGTCGCTCGTGTTACACAACTACCAATGGGCGAGGCTCATATCGCTCTTGCTTCTTGGGCCTGTCCGCCTGCCTCCAGTGAAAGTAAAATATTCGTATCTGTGCTAGCTTCGCAAGCGGCGATGTATCGTTTACTACAATCGCTGATTAATCTGCCTGGGCGTTACATCGCTAATTTAGAAAATTAAGTATCTCGTTGGCCAACAGGTGAATTGCAGTATTTTCATCTCCGCAGTAAATTAAGAGGGTATTTAGCTTCTTTTTTTTCTTCTCCGTTACATTACTTGGCAAAATTGAGACGGTCCTTCATCGGCACTTTAAGCCTTCCTTTTTGAAACATTCTAATTAATAATGTCAACCTTAAGTATTTGTCATAAATTCCTAATAAAAAAGCACTCATTTTTTTACAGAAATGTCAAGCTGGAGGTAATGTTATTAATCGTTTATGAAAATGACTCGAAAAGCAACAAAAATAGACACACAAAATACTCTAGAAAATAGAACACATTTTGTAAATTGCGCCTTCTTTGTGTTAAAGCAAACATATGTTCTTTGTGTTAGATTAGGAAACATAATACGACAAAAATAAGGCACGCACGTTAAAAAAGCATCAAAACAATGAAAACGCTTGCTTCCTTTTATATGTGCTATCAGTTTTTCCGACTTGTTTTTCATCCCCTGCAAATGCCCTGAATGAAAAGAAACCTCCAGTGCATTGTGCTACTGTCCACATGCTTTTGTCAATTCAAGGGAAAATAAAGAGTGTTGTAATGGTTTTGTTGCATTTGCCATTAAAAGTAAACAGCTAGTCACGCAGCTGTCATCAATTATAAATGAAAAGCGTACCAGAAGACAAATTTTGACACGAGCTGGGGGTTAGAATAACTAATTGTGAAACTGATGGAAAGAGAGGGTTGATTCATCAACAAGGGTTGTCGAGACTGGCGCTAGTTTAGATTAGCATCGCTAGTGTCATGCTTACTTAGGTGAGGTACTTCCGCTACCTTGATTAGCTCCGCTTATTCCGATAACGGCGATGAAACTGCCATCCATGTTTTGACCTTTTCGTCGCCCTTTGGCAAACAGAGTATCTCGCTGCTGAATCGACACTCTCGAGAAACAAACTTACTCATTCGAATCTTAATGATTGCCTTTTATCTCCTTTGAGAATAAATGTGTGGAAATAATGAAGAAAACACCCAACAAAAAGAGTCAGCGTTTGTTTCTCAAAATCCATCAAAGCTACTCTTAGTTTCAGTAAATTTTAAAAAATGATTGAATTGGCCACAAAAAAGAAAAAATTTTAAAAAATGTATCATATTCTTTAATTTAATTTATTTTTCTCTTTGCTGTAAAACTAACTTATTTATTTGAATTTCAGGAGGACATTCAAGCTGGTCTCAATTCATTCCATAAGGTAAAGTACATTTTTGATTCTAAAGTTTTTTCTCCAAATTCCCTGTAATGTACATTTGAGGAAGAAAAAGAAGTCCGCTTTCAACACTGCTCGAAAACAAAACCGAAAAGTTCTTGGGTACTATTGTAAAATATTGTTTATATTTCACCACGAATATTTGCATTGGTGCTCGCTTCCATAATCGGCAATGTCAATTCGAAACGTGATTACTTGGGAATAAAAAAGTAACCAACATTGCTGAAAATCGAGATTTTCGTTCGAAAGGATCGACATATAGGACCAGAGAATATGTCTATGAAAAAGAATTTTCTTCATCTATGTAGGAAAAAGTAGTAGAAAATAAGCAAAGCGATTTCTGGAAATGGAAAAGCAGGTTCAATTGTGCTAAAGCAAAGCAGATTGCTTGCAAGGGAGCTCGAAGATGGTCACGATCGTAAATCTTAGCCCCTGTGGAAACTGGTTATACAAAATAGGCTCCCAGGAGTTATTTCCTACCTACTCCGAATGCAAACTCCACCGAAGCTCGGACCGACCGTCTGTCCCCTTTCGTCTTGTTTTTTAACTTTGCTATACTATACGATTCTTCGCGTCGAATCGCCAGTAAACGATCTCTGGATGCTCGTCTTCACACTTTTCCTTCGTCTTGGAAATCTTGTTTATCTTCTGAAATACTATCCTTGACTCTACGGAAGGAAGGAAAATCCAAGATATTCTTTTCTCTTATTTATACCTCCTCTCTACATTTTTATACTCTTTTCTAGAATTGGAAATATTACTATTAGCCAACTGTTTTATAGACTTTTTCTTGAGAAACTCTTTTTAGCTTTTGTTTGTCTTTTTTCTGGATCTATTTATACTCTATTGACTTTGCGTAATCCTTTTTATCAATTTAACAACTATTTTTGAGGTAAAACAACGAAATAAATTGGATTTAAAGATTAAAGCAGACACCCGTTTGGCTTCTGTGGGAATGAGAGGCGGACCAGTCTGTTTTATCGCAGAATCGATCAGATTGAAAATGCCCATGCTCTTTGGAGTCTTCCAGAGGTTTTTTTTCATCATTTGCGCCCAAAGAAATTGTTTCGACGCCGCTCCCTTATCGCCGAAATTGACGATGATTTACTTGATCGCATGCAGACAGGCGGAATTAGGGATAAAACTCGTGCTTGTGAATCACTGGAAATTCTCAGAGAATTGGAGAAAATCCCTTTTTTCATGAATCTCCATTACAATTTACAACAATGTGAATTTACTGTTTGTAATATCCATTTTATGCTTATTTATCATACTCTTTTCTACTTAATTTTGTTTTTTAATTTTGCTATTTAATTTTGTCACTCTCGAGAACTTTCATTTAACGAAATGTCATCTTTATTGGAAACTAAGATCGAAAGACAAGAATTGAGCCACGATTCGATAAAACAAAAAGGATTGTCAGTTATTGCCATCGTGGAAAATTTATGGGGAAATAATTTAATTTGTTGGAAATAATTTTTGTGCGAGTTAATTATCAAGATTTATTGTGGACTTTATTAAATTTCGACGACGCCACACCACGTGAAAGTTGTAGGATGCGTTCGTGATTCAAGATCCTGCAGAATTCTCGTACAACTTCGACCCAGACTGACCTCACGTAAAATCGTAAAAAAATACTCACAGAAACACGGAACCTAATCTCGGCCATAATTTGACTCAATGAATCTCAAATTGGTATTTTGATTAAAAGAATTTTAATCAGATTCAAAAATTGAATCTTTTCTCGTGTGTATACATCTTATTTTGAACTTTAATCTCTACTAAAATTTAAATCCCGGCATCCTATTTGAAATTGAAATGGTTAAATAATGTAATTTTGAATTAGATGCGTATATGGTTTTTGAAGGAAAACAAATTTAAACTTAGGCAATTCTTTTTTAATGTAAATCTTGGTCTACATTTTTAAAAAGTATTTTTAATTAAATTTTTTGTAATTGAGTCTGTATTTTCATGTTTGAATTTCGACATTTTAGTATCGAAATTCTATTTTTCTATGGCTTTAAAAGGGTTACTGATGGATGGATTAGAATAAATCTATTTTTATAAGATGCATGTCCTCTGCTGAAATTTATACACTTATGTTTTTTTAGAGGCCTAAATATTTATTGACAACAAGCTCCATCTGTGAGTAAATATTACATTAGCTATGCACCCTGCTTGAAAAATAGACTACCCTCGCTTTAGGCGCTTTTCTCTCCAAATTGAATTTTCTCTACAGATTTGCAATAGAAAGAGACAGAGAGACAGAGAGGGAGAATAAAATTGAACCATCGTGTAAAATAATTGCTTCAATTTAGCGATAGAGAATTTAACTCTTTCTATCCCAATGATAAAACAAACTTTTGCATAAATGTCTTTAACGTAAAAAAATAAACTCTTGAGTTATTATTCTGTATCATGATTGGAATCGAGAGGGTTAAATTTAAAACATCCATACTACTTTTGCAGAATTTAATCAAAAAGTTTTTAATTTTTAATTTAATCAAATTTCAAGTTCTGAATGCTTAACTACTGAGAATAATAATGAAAAAAAAAATTATTAATAAGAAAATGGTTTTTAAAAAAGGGCCTAACGTTACCGACCGTCGATAAGGCGAGCGGCCTAGTTTGATCAATCACCGCTAGTTAAATCTGACAACCTTAATGTTTAATATTTTGTTAATTACTCATTTAATTTTTAACTGAAAATTGTAGTATTTCTTGATGGAAAGTTGATCTAAAGTCTCTATTTACAAAGCCAAATAAAAGTAAAACTAACGGTTAACTCAATGCATCGACATAAACACCTTAGTTCCTACTGCATAGGTTCATTTGTTCCGCGAACACTTGTCCGATAGTTTATATTTATAGACGATCCGCCAGGTAGATAGATTCGTTCGATGAAAACGGAGGAGCAAACTGGCCTCGAGCAGCTCGTAATGATCTTGTAAATGATCGTTGCTGCTCCGCCAGGATCATGACTCTTATTCTTCTTCAGTATCCGCTCTTTCTTGAGAACCTATAAGGCCATCTCTTTGGAAATTTTTTTTTGCTCGCTTTTAAATCTTTCGCGTGTGAGAACTTTCTGACGGAATAGGGCAGGGGAAAGACTGAGCGAGAGAGAAAACGAGAGAGATTCAATGCAAAAACTTTGACTAATAGATTGATTATAAGCCTGACTTTATCGATGGCTATTAAGTAACATAAGACTCGCGTAATTTATCGCTTCTGGCTTGATCACATAAACCGGTACTTCTTGAGCTCCGGAAAAGTCGTTGATTCTGATTACAAAATACAAATCGCAATTGATTAAATTCAACTGTGATTTTATAGCATAGAGAAACTTTTTTTAGCTTTCTGCTACCGATGCTTCTTGCCAGGGCTAAAATTTCAAAATATTTCTAAAAGTCGCAATAATCATTGGACAATTTGTATATTTGTAAACATTGGTAAAAACAAGCGGCAATTTTTTTACCAGTTAAAAAATGAAATTAAAGCTCAATTTACAAGTGTGTATTTTAATTACCGACCATGGTTCGTCCAGGATAAACTTTGTACCAAATATTAGCAAACTTGACTGACAATAATTTACACAGTTTTCTGTAATAAATGGACGACTATTACATAAAGATTTCTTGATAATATCGTAACTTTTAACCTTTCACAAAGTCTTTTTGAGTAAGCCGAGTGTCAGAATTTTACTGGAATGTAATTTTAATCATATTTTAATTGAACATTTGGTTTTCAATTGTAGATTTAAAGATTTTATTGTTTGCTAAGAAATGACGCGAGAGCTTTCTGTGAGTGCAATAATCTTTAACTTGTTTAATAAATCATTAAAAAACAATTGAGAGGCGCAGCGCTGTCGTGCGAGCAGAGTTTAATGTTGAATTATAAGTAAGAGGTAACCTATTCGTTCGACCCACGCGCTTCTCAGTAAAATCCTCAGGTTTTAAGGTTCTTATAAGATTCTTACGATTACGACATTCCGTTAGAATTGAGAAATTCAGTTTGGTTACTCCAATCAATCTCTCATTTATTATTTATTTATTTATCCTATTATTTGTCTGTGTCTACTTACTTTATAAAGTTCAAAACACATCATCATTCAATCTTATCAAGCGAATATTGACTTATCAACATTTAGTCAATCAAACAAATATTTACTCTCGTATTTTAATAACAATATTTACATTTTTATGTAAATCTACATATTTCTATGTTAATATTTTAATCGACTTTACCTGGAATTAACCTATCGTGTTTACTTATCTCTGAAAATGCTTTTACAAAAATAATGTTGATGAAAAAAAAGGTGGTAATTTTTTACAATTTTGTTAATAATTTTTCTTTATGAATTACAATTTAATTTTATTTATTTACATCACAAAAAATAAATTACAAAAATTTAGAATAATTGAAATGAAACATCTAAGTATCTGTATTGAGAATTATATTAGGAGAAATTTCCAACTGGATATCTAATCAGGAGAAGTTTTAATCCCCAAATGCCCTTTATAGTTGGAGACCGGATGTTCAAATTCACACGAACTTTGTAAGGCATAATTAATGCGAGTGTATTACTCGAGCCTTTATCGACAATCGAAAACGATAATTACTCCAAGGATTAAAATTTCCACATAGGGGTTGTAATAAATTACAACACATCCATTCAATCTTGACAAAAAGTTTATTCGAAACTTTTTATCGTATTTTGTATTTTATTAATATTTTTGAATAATATTTACTTACATTCTAATAATACTTACTTTTTTAATTTTAATATTACTTTCCTTTAAAAGTTTTGTGTTTAAATGTGTTTTTCTTTGTTTCTA
This sequence comes from Ganaspis sp. Gsp50, assembly GCA_011057455.1. NCBI lineage: Eukaryota > Metazoa > Arthropoda > Insecta > Hymenoptera > Figitidae > Ganaspis > Ganaspis sp. Gsp50. The sequence goes on from WNHD01002973.1 coordinate 37,895, forward strand.
AATTTTCTAAAGATATCTCTTTGTGCAAATTCCATTGTGAATATTTTTTTTTTAATAATTCCCTCGACAAACTTTTCTTGCAACGTTTCTTTTTGTTGCCTTACCTGTCCCTTCTCTCTTGTATTATTTTTCACCTTTCCTTACACTTTCTTTGTTCTTTTCTATTTTCCTGGCCCCTTTTCACTTTTCCTTTCTTCTTCCTGACTTTTTTCTCTTTTTTATGTGTCATGTCACCTTTTATATTTGATCCCCTTTTCCTTTGTGCGTCATCCCCTTTCTGACATTGTACTATTTTCCTTTCTTCTCGCAAGTAAGAAACTAACTCTTTATAGAGATGCTCATCCGCTCGTATCTCATCAGAATATTGTGCGTAATTTGAATACTGATTTTGACTAATTACTGCTGGCGTGAAGCGAGTTATGCAAAAGTGTCGGCAAACACGAAATTTCAAGTTTCAAGGGTGGTCTTCAAGTGCTTCATAATATTCCAAGTTCTGCTCCCCAATTTCCTTCCGCCCATATATTTTCAATATCAGACATTCAAATGGAGAAGCGTTTCACTAAAGATCCGTGACGAATCGCTATTTTGAAACATCACCCCTCTCTGCCTGCATCTGCTTCCCTAAGGACGTAATTTTAAAAAGGGGTGCACGTGTGCGCTGATACCGACTTTGATCCAATTTTTAAGCGGCCTCACCGTGCTAATAGAATTTACTTCCGTCACGCTAGACCCGAATATTTTATCCCTATCCCAAGATTTAAAAAAAATTATCAACATTTTTTTAGAGAATTTTCATCACAAAACAGCTCTAAATGCTCCCTATTTTGCTTACTTTGTACAAACTTTTTAAGAAAGTAATATGTAATATTGTCAAAATCAACTCTGACAAACTGGAAATATTCACGTCGATTGTTTCCAAAAGCCAGACATATACATTTCCACTTAAATTCACATTTACACATGGATTTCCACGTAAATTTATATGTTGATATTTTCCACGTGAATAGTACAAACCTTTGGCAAGCCTGTCCCTTTAGCAAGAGAAATTGCACAATCAGCCCTTTAACAATCAAATTGAACCCTTTATAACAAAATTTGTGAAATATTCAAAACATTCCAAGATAAATTTAAACTAAGAATTGTTGACAATTGCTTTTCTAAATTTAAATTCTCCACGAGTACAAAGTATCGTTGCAAGGCAATTATTTCAACAAAAAAGAAAGGGAGCGTTTTTTTGAAAGTGACAAATGCAGCACGTGCAAAAACACACAAAGTCCATTTTTATCCAGCTGAGAATAATTTTTAACGAAGCCGCTAATCCTCATTGTGCCGAAAAAAACGCAACCTCATAAAATTGCCTTTTCCAGCTTGGCGCGAAAAGAAGCTTTAAAAATTTTCTCCCCCCATTGGAGGCGACTCGGTGACGCGTGCGGTATCACACTTACTCACCATATTTCCGCATTTGTCACGCCTGCGAAAATACGAAAAATCCGATTGTCAGCGAGCGAAAAAGAATGTATAGGAGACGAGCAATAATTTTTCAGTGAGCACCCTTTTCGACGTAACGAAGACGTTATAAGTGCGAGTGTGGACGTTTCGAGCTATAAAGTCGTTACCGCACGATTTGGGGTCTTGCATCGACGTGATTCGCGCCAGCGAATGCGAGTGCTAACGATGTTTATTTTTATACGGATTTAATAAAGCATTCGACACGAGGGTGTTCCGAATTTGGGTGCAGCGTTGGTACAATAAGCCTCAGGGTTGAAGGCGGGATTGAAAATAAAAAAAAAATTTGAGAAAATAGGGGTTGAAAGGAGAGAATAGAAAGGACAAGAGTGAACGAAACCACGGACTCTGTGACATTAGCCGTTGACTCTCAAGATCATTAGTCAGTGTCGAATACTCCTGTCACCGTGCCCCTTGGACTACCGATGACTTGGAAAGTCACTCGACGTTTTCCTCAATTCAACAATCCTCTTCTCCTGGCGAGACACATTGATCGTTTATTCTCTTTACTCAATCTAAGGTCGTTGTTTATTTTCCAGTTTTTTCCCAAAAGGTCAATGTTTTGTATTTTGCGCACAAAGTTTGCAATCATCGTTAAAGGACATTAACATTAGAGTCGGAATTTTTCAAATGGATTCGCACGCTAGATGGGGCTTGTTCTCAGTCAACGTTAAGGAGATAATTGCAGTTTCGTTTTTATTATTTTGATCATTATGTACAAACTAAAGATAATTATACGGCTTTTCTATCAGAATTATGTAGGAAGAGCGTAATCGGTTACAATTGTGATGTGGGAAATCGACCTTTAAACTTAATACACTTGCAACTACTAAGATTAAATTCCGATTTTTTAGAATTTTAACTAGATTTCACGTTAACTTTAATAATGTCAGTGTGCTAGTTAAGGAAAGTGACTGTTATTTTGCAAAATTTCTTTTCGCAAGCAATATCCTTTGAAATGTAAAAAAAAGTAATGACAAAGTGTTTTTATAAATAAGAAATTGAGCTCTCTAAATCTGAATTAGTAATTTTCTAATTCAATAGCGAAAAGTCTTTTATTGAAACAGTTTACTAATTTTTAGTAAAAAGATACTAATTTTTCGAGTAGTAAATCTACTAATTGAAATAAGTATATAAACTTTTACTATTTCAGTTAGTAGTTATTTATTAATTAAACTAATAATTTTCTACGAAAAGTTAAAAGTTTCTTACTAAAAATTAGAAAATCTATATTTCAATCGGTATGAAAAAATTGGTGTTATTTTAACACTGAAAATCGTGTTAAAACATCCTGCATCAAATCTAACACCAAATTTAACGGCTTTTCGCTATTGAATTCGCAAAAATCACTTCTTCTGATTTAGAGAGAGAATTAAAATTCTCAGTTTTAAATTAAGCCATTAATCGAGCATGACATTTCATTTTTTTTTATCTTTTCAACTTGGTATAATAGAATAATTAAAAAAAAATCGAAATGATAAAGACATGAAACTTTCTAATTTGCAATTGTTAAAAGAAAACAAGAAACAAATGACTTCTTTACACTTATACAACTTGCTTATTGACACTCTTGATTTATGTAAAATATTATTTTACTTTAATAATTTTAATAACAACTACCAGAAAATAAACAATGCTTCCTCTATAAGGAAGCAAAATAAATTATTCTTGCTTCAAGATATCAAACGACATCTCATATAAAAATAAATTAGCTTATTGAAATGTGATTTTGACAAACACATTGCAGTCTAGAAAAATAAACATGTTATTTACAAGTAT
>WNHD01002974.1:0-13655 GCA_011057455.1 Ganaspis sp. Gsp50
CCGTCATTTTCGTAATGTATTTTTTACAGATTTCATAGAGGTCCACTAACACTACAATTTAAAAGTAATTTCACAAAAATCGGAAGATATAAAATTTTCCGCGGTAACACTTGGCAAATTTTCACCCAAATGTGAAAATATAAATCTTTAAAAAAAATCCAATATCAAAGACAGATCAACCCCTTACATAAATTTATATCAAAACGGTGAAACTATTAAAATTCATAATTCAAATTTGACGCTGAAATGAAATGATAATTCTAATAAACTAAACAACATTTCCAAAATTCAAATTCAACCTATTTATTAAAAACCACCTACAAGTTATTAAAATTAACAACAAAAAATTAGTGAATATTCACTAAAAATTTGAAAAAATTTTCCTATTCACTAATACTTCTTATGTTCCAATGTTAGTTAAACAATACATTGCAGTTAAGAATGATAAACTATTACTATATACATGGGTGACTTTTTCTCAAGTGTCTCAGGTTAAAAAAGCTAGGTTCTTCAATCCGATTAAAACTTTGAGAGATTGTTGTCCTGTATGATGGCAGTTTACATAGCAAACATTTTTAATATAGGGTGAACATTTCAGGGGTGAGAGGGGTTTGAATTGTTGACTTTTTGTTTGACACCGTTGACTTTAATAATTTTTTACTGTTCTAATATTAACCCTTTGGCAATGCAGCTATAATATCCTTTTTGAGCCAACCCAGATAGCACCAAAGTTTGCAGGAAGTTATCAAGAAGTTATCCACGTTAACTTGGAAAATTAGCATGAATAACTTGCTGTGAACTTGGATGCTATTAGAAATGTCCACCCCATTTATAGTTCTACGTGTTAACTTCACGCATATTATCCGTGGTAACCTACTTGAAATTATAAGCGGTAACTTCTCGGAAATGATGGATTTAAATTTGCGTAAAATAAGTTAAAGAAATTATCTGAAATATTAAAATGGTAGTTAATTTTTGAAAAATAGAGTGGAGTGAAAATGTCAAAATTTTTTTGGTATGAGAAACTGCAAAAAATTTTAATTTAAAAACATCCATTGCCTATACCTATTATTTTTATTTCTGAGAGATAACCGTTAAGGCGTGCGCATGGTTTCACAATTACTATAAAAATGTACCAGCTTGCCATCTTTTTACAAAAGATGTCGAAAGCAGCCTGAAACTTTAATATGAGTTCGTTAATAACAACAGCCTCTTTTAAAACATATAAGTTTGAGAACGATTGCAAGAGAAGTTTATTTGCGTCACCACTCGATAAAATAAGACATTAGTAAGGTGGCGGGAATTTTATATTCATAAAAAAGAAATGAATTGCAAATAAAGAAACAAATAAATTTTTTTTAATCAATTAAAGTAAAAATTAGTATTAAAGAAATAATTAATGCTAAATTGAATATACATATATATATTAAATTAAACACTGAAATTAATATAAACATTAATTTAAATAAAATTGGATATGAATCAATAAGTTAAAAAAGAATATGCGTACAGTGAACATTTAAATTTGAAAATTAAATAATAATAATTAATTATTTAATCAATAATAAAATAATTATTTAAAAAAATTAAATTTTGCATTTAAATTTAAATTAAATCAAAAATTCAATTACAAATGCAGAAAATTGAATTAATGAAAAAAATTTATTTAAAATAATTAAATTTAAATTAATAAATCAAATTAATATAATTAAAATCGATTTTAAAATGTGATAAATAATCCAAAAGTTTTAAGGTTTAATAAAACGTGTGTGTCTATTAACAAGGATAATTGGAAAGGATACTTTTGAGGGTATTTTTTTATAAATAAAATTTTCTTATAAAAGTGTAAACATATTTTATAAATGAAGCAAAGTTAATTTTTCAATAAAAATTCTAACTTTATTTTACAATATTTTAAAATTAAAAAAAAGGTTATAATAATAATAATAATAATTTATTTGTTATGTGGCTTTAAGCCAATACAAAGAAGTTGCCGCAGTTGTTAATTATAAAGTTGTCTTATTCTCTAAAACAATTTTAAGATATTTATATAAATCCTTTAATGATTCTGCATTCGAAGAGTCTAATACAGTTAAAAAATCGTTTCTTCCCTCAATTTGATCAGTGGTTTGACTTATTGATTTTAATCTTTCTTCGGAATAAAAGAAATAACAGAATTCAACAATATTATTCGAAATATTGATGACATTCTGTTAAAATATGATAATACAATTCTGAGCTTTCACAACCACATCCATTACAAAATCCTTCCACACTCAAACTATACGTTTTTCTATTAATTGTAATCTTTACTTGGTAATTATTTAAAATTCGAGTTTGACTTATTATTCTAATGTGTTCTAAAGAAATACTTTTTAGAAAGTACTACTTTTCCCCCTTATACATTTTTAAGTGTGAAAGGATCTGCAAAGTTATTGATTCTTGCACTCTTTTCATATCTTCATTATATAAACAATTCTCATACTTGTCTATCTAAATAGATTTATTTCTCTGTAGTAAGCCTATAGTGAGGTTGTTCCATCTGTCCACTTCATTGATTAGTTCAAAGAAGTGTTTCACCTGATTACACCAATTAAACTTGCTTACGTTTTCAGCTAATTGCGAGAGATACCTGAGACGTAGAAAACAAATTTTTGGGTAACGGTTATCTTGCATTAATAATATTTTTTCTCTTTAATTTAAAGTAAAACTAAATAACTGAGCCGCTAATTTTACTAAACCAATTTCAAATCTAACCGCGTATCCAGGGGTATTCCTGGGCAAAATCAGAACTTTTTTATAAAATGTAGTTTGTATTTTTTCCATGTCCTCCATATATCTATGGCCCATACAGGCGCGCCGTACATTAGTATACTTGTTGCCAACGTTTTAAACAATTTATTAACTGGTTGCCAAGAACATAAATTTAGTCTACCAATTAATGACAATGTGGACCCAAAAGCTAAATTTGTTTTACTAATAGTTGCTTTGGTGGCGCACATGAAAGTAGCAGAGTTCGAAAAACTTATACCCAAATACACGTAGTTTGAGACTACCCCCACTTCCTGACTTTCATTATAAATAAATGTTCCATACTTATTGTTGTGAGCATGTCCTCCTTTTCTAAATATTATTATTTGTGTTTTTTTAATACTTATTTCTAACATACTTAAATCACAGTATTTTTTTAAAGCTCTTAATATTCTTCTCATATTCACACTGGAGTCAGCAAATATAACTATATCGTCCGCATACGCTAGCAACAGAATTTCCAATAAGTAGTTTATTGACACTCCCCATATACCCTCTGATTTTAAAAATTCTTCTAAATCCGCCATAAAACAGGCAAACAGCAGTGGGCTCATTGTTTCTCCCTGTAATATCCCCCTGGTTATCAATACCTGCTTCGAGATTCCACGTGAGCTCTTCACTGATAAGTTAGCTTTACTATATAAGTAATTTAATATATTAATAACGTTACTACCAATTCCCAATCTATGAAGTTTCTGCCAGAGTAAATTATGGGATACTGAGGGAAGGGCTCCTCGAAAATCAATGAAAAATGCAAACAACTTTCCCTTATTTAAACTAAGGCGAGTTTGAACCATTGCATTAAGAACAAAGATGTCATCCATGCAGCATCTTTTTCTCCTAAAACCCGCCTGCCATTCAGGTAGAATGTTGCCCGCCTCTAGTCATTTTCCCATTCTATCAGAAAGTATCAGCATGAATACTTTTAATGTACAATTCATTAATTCAATTGGGCGGTAATTCTCCGGGTCTGATCTTTTCCCTTTTTTATATATCATTCTTACCAAAGTGTCAACACACATATCTGGAATTTCTTCTTTTTCCATTATTTTATTAAATAAGTTTGAAAGAATGTTAACCCAACCTTCTGGTAAAGATTTTAATAATTCATAAGATATTCCGTCCGGGCCCGGAGATTTACCCCCCTTGGTTTTATTTAAACTCCATCTAACTTCCAGAGGCGTTATTTCTGTGTCAATTAAGTGGTTGATTTCAGTTAGTAAAACAGGGAAAATAGATTCTTTTGGGGAGTACAACAAGTTAAAATACGCATGCCAATCCTCTAATTCTATTTGATCTAACATATGCGGTCGATATCTGAACTTATTTATTATTTTCCAAAAAGCGGAGGAATCTCTTGCTAGGGTGAGTTGTTTTAAATTATCATCTTTAAAGTTTGCTTTCTTTCTCTGTTGTATTTTTTTTTGATATTTTTTATTCCGATAATAGGCCTCCACCAAATCCGCTGACTCAAAGTTATCTCTTTTATACATTTTTAGTAAAATTTTTATGCCTTTTTTAGCTTTTACATACTCACATCAAACCAAGGTTGTCAGTTATTTATTTTAAAATTTAATTTAACTCTCATTCCAATATCATTCGCACTCTCATATATTTTTTCCGTTAGACTATTTGCTAGATTATTAATGTCCACATTATTATCGAAACTACTCAATGACATATTCATTCGTTGTATATAATCATTTTCCTTCTTTATTTTACATTTTGATTGACATATTGTTTGGACGTTTTTAGTATTATATAACAATTTATTTAATTGCATTAAGACCGGAAAATGGTCTGCATTTGTGACAATAGATAGATAGATATATTTATTTGTTCAAGTTCAATTATATGAACATACAAAGGAGTCTCTTTTACATAAATATACATTTATAAATTTAGAATAAAATTAAGCTTCTATATTATTTGCATTCACACACAAAACACACCTCAGGACCGGCGCTCAAACAAAAACAGTAGATAAGCACAATAAATGGGGCATTTCATATGAGATTAAAGTTGAAATCTCAGATTTTTCTATCGTTTCGTACATAAGTAGTGATTGGGGTACTAAATAACTGTACCAAGTTTTAATTCGATATTTTCAATATTTTTCAAGATATTTGAATTGCAAAATTTGGGCAACTTTTTTTTCAGTCGTTTATAACTTTTTTGTTTTTGATGCTATAGAAAAAAGTTATATATGTTTTTTTAAAGCAGATACTAAATTTTATTAAAAAAATTTTTTTACTTAATAATTATTAATTTCTATATTGCTTATTTAAACAAAAATATGTATTTTTAATTTTTGAAGGTGTTCTCTGTGTTTCTCAATCCTGGAAAAAATCATGAGTATTATTTAACATGTCAAGAAAAACATACTAAAAAATTGGAAGGGCCATATTTTTAGTTTTTGAATAAAAATTCTCAAAAGTTGTCAATGCGCGGTCGACCGGCAGGTAAGCGCTGGGCGGTCCTGCAACCTTTTGACCTGCAGTCTATGCGTTTCCAACCTAATCGGTTTACAATGTGTATACTTTCTTTACACAATTTATTAATTTATAACTTTTAAGAAAATTATGGAGAAGCACTGAGAGAAAAATATCTTTTGATTTAAAGAATTAACTTTCTTTGACTTGTATCTTTGATTCAAATTTCATTTTTCTTTCATTTAAAGAAATTTTCTTTGTTTCAAACAAATTCATGCCTTTAATTCAAAAAAATATTTTTTCGACCGTATTTCAATACTAGAATTTCTTTGTTTTAATGCAGAAATTTCTTTCAATGAAAGAAAATTTCCTCGCATTTCCTCGCATCTAACAGTCAACATCTCAATTATTATATTTGTATAGACTTTAATCAAGGAAGGATCGTTTGTGCTCATTCTCTCCGTCCATATAGTTGATGATTCTGTTGAGGACTCTAAAAAAAACTCCGAGTACTTGTAACGGATTGAATTATAGAGGGGGCAAAGTGACAAGATATTAATTAAATTTTCAGCTTCCAGCTTACAAAAATGACAAAGATCATTGTATGGAACAACTAAACCCTCTCTTCCGGAACAAATTCTCGAATTATAAACATTCAAAAGCCTTATCTGGGCCCAAACACGCTTGTAATAAATTTGCATACGTTTGCCAATGTAAGATTCATTGCTAGGATAATGTCTTAATAAAGGCCAAATCTGAAGGCAGCTCGACAAATTCACGTAATCCTCATCCCTCTGCCTCAAACCCCCCCTTACCAAAACAAGCATTGATTCTGTATTTCCATCGTATGTTTTACACTGAGTATTGTTCCCAAATCTCATCCAAGTAAAAAAAACCAACCTTCTCCCTTACCTGAAGATACCAATTAATTGAAGATTTCTCAGGACATAATTTCGCGAAATTCATCAGTTCTATTAGGCAAATCTTTGGATATCTCGAATGCTCCATAAAAAAGCATAAACATTTATAAACGACCCCATTCTTCAGGAACTTTTTCCGTTTTCATAATTTTGTTAAAAAATATCCCCAAATATGCTATCCAATCAGGAGGAAGATTTTTGTAGAACATTCCCTTTATTCCATCTGGACCAGGTGTCGAATCTCCCTTACATTTTAATAAGCTATAAATTATTTCTTTGCTCGTTATTTCTGAGTCCAATAATTGATCTATGCGAAAGCAAGATAATTCGGTTGCTAACGAGGATTGTGAAGGAAAACTCTTTGATAAATATTCGTACCATATGTCTAAATCTATATTGTTTGGTTCGTTGTTTTTTATTTTAACTTGATTAATTATTCTTCAAAATGTTTTTGAGTCCTTGGTTTTATTTAAGATTTCAATTCTATTTAATTCATATTCCGTTCTTTTTTTTATTAATTTTTTATATAGTTTCTTTGTTTTTAAAATACTTTTTTATCGGACATATTAAATGAATTTTTTTCCATTCTTTTACCAAGTTCTTGATTTTAAATTTTAAATTTATGCAATCTTTGTCAAACCAAGGTTTATTTCTGGTAATAAAAAAATTATTTTCAATCATCTTTTTCATGTTCAAGGAAGAGGCTGCCTCATATATCGACGTACACAAAACTCTGTCCAACTCCTCACACTCCAGCAATACCCAAACCGGCTTAAAAGTTGCTTCCATTAAAAAATAAAATTCATCCGCCTTGTTTCTATCAAATGTCAATTTAAATTCACTACGTGTATAATACTGTGTAAAGTTTGAACTTGGGTTTACAAGACTCAGTATGACTGGCAAGTGAGCCGGAAGCGTAAATAGTGGGAAAACACTTATATCTTTAAATAAGTTCAAGCCTTTTAACGAAATTCATATTAAATCAATAACACTCTCGCCGATTGAATTAAACAGAGTAAAATCTCCCAATAAGTCACTTTGAGATCTTCCATTAACCAATAAGAACCCAAAAGCTTCGAACATATGAACAAGCAACTTGCCATTGCTGTTACAGACATTATCCCTTAAAGTTCTACTGTATTCAAAATATGAGTTATCTAACAATTCCTCATTAACTTGATTTAGACAAGCCACTCTGCAGTTAAAGTCGCCCCCCAAAACAATTGGACAGTCAGGTAATTCGCAAGCTAACCTTCTTAGATTATTTTTTAGCTCACTTAAAAATGAATGAAAATTTGCTAGCGGGGAACGATAAACAACGCAAAGAATAAATGTTACTCTTTTATAATAAACTTTAGTAAAAATAAATTCTTCAGATCTTAGAAGCTCCTTTATAGTAAAACATTTTTTATTATATAATAACATAATTCCACCACTAGCCCTACCGTAATGAGAAGATTTTTTTGCCTGCACATTTATTGAATTAAAATTTAAGGTATTACCTGGGATATAACTCACTGGTGAAATCAACCAGATTTCGTATAAACAAATAATATCTGACATCCCAGCTACATCAAAAATATCCCCAAAGTTTCTGAAACCATTAAAGTTCCAAAATATGCATCGTCCCTCCTTGAAGTTGCCTCTTAAGAATGTTGGTTTATTTTCCAGCCCTGGAATCTGCTATTGTAGAGCCTAGCTATCATTGTTGACACTACTTGTAGCAGAGTTTGATTTAGAAGCCTCGAAGAATTCTGATAGTTGACGATTTGAGTTTAACAACTTAGACTGGAACGTCGGGCGCCTTCTTGCTCTTTTCGGTGTTGAAATCGATGCTGAGTCATCCTTTTGTTGTTGATCATTTGTTTTCCGCTTTCGGGGTCTTTTGTCCAATAATAATGACTCAATTTCTTCAATTTGGGTTTGCTTTCCTTCAATAATTATTTGGTTATTTTTCAATATGGCATCGATTTTGCGTTCTTTAATTAACTGAATCTTTTCTTTTAAGTTTTTTCTCTCTTGTTTCTTTTCTTCAGTATAGTCATTCGTGACTATTGAATTTAGTGCTTGAAAGAGTTTTATGTTGGTGAAAATAATTTTTATCCATCTAGTGCCTGTAAATTTGATTAAAATTGGACGTATTTAGTTTTCTCTTTTTTTCCCCATTCTGAAAATATCATTCCCCGCATAGTCTGGAATAGGAATAGTGTTCTTCTTGAAAATATCAAAGACTAATACAAACAATTCTGTATGATGTTTCTCCTCTTCTGGAAAGTTATAAATTACAATATTATTTGCTTTTATCTGAGCTCCGAAAAAAAATTATCTGATTCGAGAGATAACAATCTTCTATCCATTTGGTCACATTTTTTTTCAGTGTCCTTGGAAATGTCGTGTATTGCTTGTACCTCCTTGCGAAGCTCTGTATGAGACGCTGTAAGTTTGGATATTTGCTCAGTTAGTTTGGACAGGGATTCCACCAAGTCTGGCTTTGTATTCGCCATGATTCAAAACTATAATATGATTTATCGCAAAGAACCTCAAACACCTCACTGCTGGATATAATTTCACACCACTCGGAGCATTCATTTGTTACTCACAGTAACAAGGTTTGAAGGCACAACTTACAAAGACCACTAACTTTCACTCAAAAAAACCAATTAAAACAATATTTGGAAAGTAAGCGTGATAGCTCCTCAATATACGTCCGTGCCGAGTGCCGGATCAAGAGAGACCCCATTTATGACAATATAATCTACTGTTAAGTTTATTACATAAGATAGACCGTTCAACTTTGACCATATTAAATCAATCGTAGATTTCCCTCTAGTGCTTACAAATGTGTAGTTCGATGGTCTATCGTTTATTGTTCTCCCATTCAATACTACCATTCCATTGCTTTCCATAATTGACACAAGTTTTCCCTTTCTATTATACAATTTATTATCAAATATAAGTCTTTCAATACTAATGAACATATTTTCTAAAATAATTTCATTTGTTAATTGATTTAGATTACCAATTCTCGAATTAAAGTCCCCACAATTGTAAAAAGGTAAATTCGGATATTTATTTGTTAACTCGGCTATTATATCGTCTAAAATTGAGAGAGAAGTGTCGGTATCATTATTTGGTGAAAGATAAACAGTTCCAATAACAAACTCAAATTCTACAATTATTAATTTCAGAAAGACACAAAATTCAAATATAAATAAAATTTGTTTCTTATATTTATCTTTATTAAAAGCTATGAGGATATCTCCCTTCGCCCTGCCTCTTCTTGCTGTCTTTGTCGCCAATGAGTTAACAACATCAAATTCTTTCAAATGATATGAAATTGTGCCGGTTGGATCGTTCGTGGCCCAGGTCTCATTTAAACAGATGATATCACTTATATTTATAATTGAAAGTAAGCTTGATAAATTAACGAGTCCTCTGACATTCCAAAACACAAGATTCGGTTGAGGATATCTTGTCTTAAGCTATGACGTTTCATTGGAGATATTGTCCTCTGCTTGTTTAATTGTTTGGCAATATGTTCTTATAGAATATTCAGCCATTTGGGATTTTTCTTTTTTACTCAATATTCTTTCCAAAGAAGATTTTGATCATGCTGGTCTTCCTCTTTTTTACCTTTTATAGATACATCGGAAATGTGGGAATCATTACTATCTTCATTGTAATCGACTTCTATCTCAAATCAATTTTTTTTCTCTGGGAATAAATAATTCCGTATTTCTTTTAACTCATAATAAGTATTATCCATCAGTATTCTAGTACCTTTTATGAAAGCTGTCTTCCCACGATTTTCTAATATTGTTATTGCTTCTCTCAAATTGTGGTATTGTATTTTCTTTTTTTCCCTGAGTTCCTTGGTCATATCATTTGAGAAGCTTAGGCTTAAATCTTTAAAATTTTGCGCATTTTTAAAAATTTCCCTTTTTGAGTTTTCATTGAGAAAATACACTAGTAGAGATCTGGAGCCCTCTTGCTACCCTATTCTTCTCACAGCATATCGCTGTCCGGGATATTTACTTTAGCCTCACAAAAAATAGATTTCATTGTTTCTAATGAATTGGAGTTTTCTTCAGCGCCATCCTTCACTTTAAATTGCACTATATTATTTATTTATCTCTATTCAGTAAACAATTAGTGGAAATACAACGATTTTAAGAAACTGCGCGCTGCCGTTAACGACTGAACTAGGCCTTTACTAAGGTCACTGCGGACCGTTAGCTTCACAAAATCATGATTTTAGCTTTGTCGGCAGTGCGCAGTTTCTTAAAATCGTTGTATTTACTCTAAAAATGTATGAATCTTTTTGAAACTCGGTAAAAAATTCTTTGATAATAAACGAAAAACTTTCTCACTGGAAGTCTTTTCGGACTCAAATAGAACGCAAAATCCACCGCAAGTGAAGTTTTGAAAATGCGTATTTCCAAACTATCACTTTGTTATTAATTATTAATAAACAAGATATTTTTTTTACATTTTCATTTCCACTACAACCGTTCCCATTATACACTCAATAACTGTATAAAGTTTCATTAAATTTCAACAATATTTAGCAGAGATATGACGGTGTAATTATAATAAAGTAATTATTTTTTTAAAGAACTCTTTTTTGTGTTTTTATTTTAATATTAAAAATATGCATCGCAGAAAAAAGTTTATGAGAGAAAAATGTGTGTTTTTTGTTTCTAAACAAATCTACCTTAAAATAAAAATTATTTTTTGATTTTGAAAATTTGCTTCAAAAATTTCCCAGGGGCCATCACTCTCAAGCTATCCGAGAGTACGACCGGTTCTTAAATTGGGGTTCGTAATTGTTCTTAATAAATAAATAAATATTTCGACATCCTTAGTGTCTAATCAATGTAAAAATATTTCTAGGGTAGTTAACACCCTCCACTTGCACCAGTGAACATCAGATAAGCTGTTTTATTTCTTATAACAGTTAAAAATTAAGTTTAATTTGATTTTCTGTATTTAATACATATACACGTCAACTTTTTTTTGAGCTGCGAATGACATATATTCTTTTCGCTGATAACGCATGCCATTTGAATAGTTTTATTTTAATATTGTCACTTTCGGGGGCTGAATCACCCATTTAAGAATTTTTCGCTGGGGTTCAAAAATTGTGTTTTTCATATTTCCTTGCAGGGAGACATTTCCAATTGGTTTCATTTAAATTGAATGCCTCCTTCTATATGAACTCGTAAAATCGGCACCTGACACCCCCATTTTCATGGGTCAGTTTTACCCCTGAAATCGGAGTTACCGCACACATAAAAAAATACGTATGCCTTAGATTTTAGTCCTCTACAACATATATCAAAATCAAGCAAATCGGTGATACACACCTCGGGTTCCTCCCTTGTTAGAGTAAGTCGCCCATGCCTTGCAGTACATATCAACTTTAACTCCTGTACTAGCATTGGAATACCTCTTTATGAAATGCGCTTTAGAAGCTGCTACTTGAAAAGGATAAATTCTTAAAATATCTGGAACAGCACTACAAGCAGTAGAATGATATGGAGTCGTATCAATCTGCTACTTGTATTGCTTTGTGTATTAGTCTTCTACCTGCAATACTTTGTGTATCATTCTATGACCTGTAATACTTTGTGTATCAGTCTACTAACAGTAATACTTTATAGCCCAGATAAATGTTTTCATTTCTTTTATGATTATGTTCTCAGTGGAAATAATTAGGAAAAATTATATGTGGTAAGTGGAAAGACATTTTGCTCTCAAGATATTGTAAATTATTTAATGTTTAATTTTCAACGCACGTGATACTTTGGGACGAACTAAAAAATTTTACCAAAAATCCCAAAGTAATTGTAATTAAGTAATTACACAAATAGCATAAAATAATGCTGTAATATTGGGATAACCAGCCTAGTCACAACCTTGACACAATATTGCCAGGCATTGTTGCCGCAATATTATAGTGATGTTGCTGTAATATTGCGTCAATATTGTACCAAATATTTTCAGAGTACCGACGAGTTAGCTCAGTTGGATAAAAAGCTTGGACTTTGGGGACGCTGCGAACCATCACTGGTTCGAGGCCCCGTTGGTCCGGGATTTTTCTCCGACTCGTGAGATAACTCGAGCGGGAGGTTAGACGCCGAAGGTCAGCGGTGTGCGCTGTGGATACATTATCCGGCGAGCACCGTTGAGACTCGACTGTAGGTAACCGGTTGTACTCTGGGTAGGTTCACCACAGTTTCCTACCCACTGGCGAGCAAGCCTATTGCAGGCGGTCCAGGCGAATGCGAGTACTCCTAGTGAAGTCGTCTGTGGACGCAAAATTGAATGACTTAAATGTGTGATTTTCGTGTGATTGAATTGGCCGTACCTAGGCCACCTAAATTTAAAAAAAAAAAATATTTTCAGAGTAACTTTGAGCTACGAAAAATAATTTTTATACTTCGCGAATATTTGGCACAAAATTGACGCAATATTGCAACAATCTTGCTTGCCAACATTGCCAGGCAATATTGTGGCAAGGTTGCCAGTCAAGGTTGCGACAAAGCGGACATCCCAATATTGCAGTAATATTTCTTTCTATTTGGGATAATATTTTTAATTATCTATCTACTATCTCCTTTTAAGTAAGAAATATTTCTGATAAAGCGCGAGCAGACAGATGCTCTAATCCATGTAAAAGTCCAACTAAAGCTTTGCACATTGGCAAAGACTTGCGAAATATATCAGTGTCAATTAAACGACATTTTCCTCATTTACCAGAGTATAGTAAAATATGTTCTGACTGCAGGAAAGGAATTAAAACTGACTCTATGTCACCAAAGGCAATTGTTACTGATAATAGAGCAAATAAGAGTCTGAAAGAAGATAATATCGTTCATGGAAGTGAAGATATGGATGTGTGCCATAGAAAAGGTGATGTAAGATCATCTAGTGAAATTGAGTTGGAGGAAATGCTGACAGAATTAAAAGGAAAACATGATTGCTTGGATGGGAATGATCCTTTAAAATTGAAAATCCTGACAATAGCGTAAAAAAACAATAAAAGAGTTTGGCATATGATGTCAATTAGCAAAAAAATTCAAAGAAGTTAAAGCTGCTAAAGGAGTTTTAGCCGATGCTACTGCTAAGGTAGTGTCACGTCCCGTAACTATTAAACAATTAATTAAATAATAATAATAATAAAATATACACAATTACTATGATTATTTAATCTTTATGAAGAATATATTTCTAGATAATTAATTAATTAATTAATTAATTGTTTAAACAATCTAGATTAACAATGAACGAACTATAAATATTAAATGTGAAGTACACCCTTCCATGGTAATATATTAAATGTAGAAGTAAACGATCTTCGGAAGGAGATTGAAATAAAAAACGTTAATTATTATTTCATGTTAAGCTGCGACGTTTCGTTGGTCAAGATTCGCCAACCTCATCGGGCTAAATTTATTAAAAACACAAAATTAGACAAATTCATTTTTCA
>WNHD01002975.1:9881-29152 GCA_011057455.1 Ganaspis sp. Gsp50
GCAGTATAAAGTCGTCGTTCCGCAATAATCTTTTGCACAAAATTCTTTATTTTGCTTCCTCATAGAGCAAGTTCTGTTGTAATTTGTGTATAAAAAGAACACAAATTTGTGTATAAAAAAAAACACAAATTTGTGTATCAAATTGTTAAAGCTTGTACATTTTCATAATTTATCAAATGGAAACAGTTTTGTTTTATTTTAGAGAAGAGAATATATCAATTTTAAAGGGTGTTTTGTAACCCGTGAATTTTGAAAATAAAATAAAAATAAAATAAAATAAAATAAAATTTTCCTTTTATGTTACATTCGCATTTTTTATTTTATTCAGTTGGGATTCATAATTCCGGAAATTATGAAAACATTCTTTTTATTGACATTATTTTATTCTCTCTTTACGTCAGGTATTTATATCTTTTTTACATACCGTTTTATAACATTTTTATGTGATTTTACTGAACATTACTTTGTATTCTACTTGTTTGCAGGTTAAATCGATTAGATCTTTCTTTCGGTACTTTCATCAAGAGTTTTGAAATAATGATTAGTTTGTATAAACGATTAACGAGCGTTGGAATTGTCCAGATAAAAATCAACTGAGCGATGATCGATACGACACTGTGCACGTAAGCATCAACGAGATGCATGTAAGATTAATTTTTTTTAACTGAAAATGCATCGTCTATAATCGATGGAGAGTCAAGTAATTTCCTTACTTTCTCGACCATTACTGTCGATCTATTAACGAGCTCAATTAATTCAAGTTCGTTGTTCAATATTTTTCAGTTTATAATATAAGCTTCTAAGACCTCGAAGACTTTTTTACAATTAGTAAAACAACTATAATAAAATTGTTTTATAAATCACATTCACTAATTGTCTTTAATTAATTGTGAAAATAATATTCTCTCTTTGTTTCAAGAATATATACGGATATTTTATTCACTCCAAACTTAATAAAACTGCTTAATGGTACAGACAACAAGAAAAATTGTTAATGTTTTATATTTCTATTGTAATATATCTATTTCACGGTTGAGGTTTTGATTTCAATCTGTACTGGCAATATATATCTTACGGTCTGTGATTATTGTGCCAACAAACTGGCACTCCAATTACCCAAGTTTCGCGGTCCGCGATTATTGAATTTACAACCGATGGATAACTGAGCTCTTTGATGATCACAGCTTATGGAGAAAAAATTGCCAAACCACTTGCGGCCGTATAATGCAGTTTAAAGCATCTTCCGGATAATATATAGCAGTTGCAAGTTTAATAGAGGTGTCATAAAAATGACTGTAAAATTTGAGTAACAACGACCAATATTTTTATTTCAACGCTTTAATTAGAGGGTAATTTAGGATTCTTATAATTAAGCTCATAGTAATAATGTAGCAATTAATATAATATTTTTTATTTATTGTTGAATTAATACACAGTCTCCTCGTTTATTGAAATACATTAATCACTTTTTGTGCTTCACTTTGAATTTACTTTGAATGCAATCGCCAGAAACTGAAATTCTGCGTGTACATAATTCAGATTGCAACATTGTTGCGATCGTCGAATTTTATCTTTTGATAACACTTTGACATTATGTCTAACTTTTTTTTTCTTTTTGTTCTTGTTATAAATAAGACACATGAATCCAGAGACTTTTTTATATTAATTTTTAACATGAAATGTAGATAGTAAATCTTTTGTGTAGGAGTGCAATTTTCACGTCGTTTCTAGAAAGATTGTTTTCAATCAAAAATTTGTTTTCAAAAACTTCGCATCCCTTTGTTAATTTACAATTCTTGCTACAGGAAAAATTACAATACGATTATGTAAATGACATTTAGTAAAAAGTAGTTTTTGTTTAAAATAACCTAGCTCGAGCATTTCTAAGCTTGTAACGTTTTGGGAAATAATTTAATTCAATCAAGAGTGTTTTGTAGTTTCCCTTTGCTATACAGTCAGAGAGGTAAATTCAAGTACTTTTAATAAAGTCAGCTACGGGCGCAATTAAGATATAAAATCGCATTATCAAAGAAAACAATAAATACTAAATGAAAGTGTAATTATGTGACAGCAATTGTAATTCATGGAAAACGAAATATTCTTGTTTTTAACCATAACCTCGGATTCTCCAGGGTCGTGTTGTCCATGAGTTTGCTTGTGCTTCTTAAGTGAAAAAGATTTGCATATAGCAGAAGGCATTGCTTATAGTCAATTGGAAGGAGTATATAGAAGAGTAAAATGTCAGACTGAGAATTTGCATTTCCTAAATGCCACTGCGTGAAACCCTCTCACTGTCATGGAACGCTATATCTCTCGCCTCAACACAGAAAAAACTTGAACTCACTTTTGGTGCAACTCAAGTTGAGCAATGCTAAACGACATAGAAAGTAGCGCCATCTACGCGACTCATTTCTGGTCACCTGAACATGAACTTTTGATTCATTATAGCGTCCTGCTTGGTTTTTGCATTCTTGAAATTATTTTATTAAATTATGCAAATCTCGCAATCGCATTAAATATTAGGATTCAATTCCCTCCTGCTCTCTATCTACAGAAAAATCAGTTTTTAATTTACCCGACGTTGCAAACATTCCATTAAACTTGGTAGTATTCGAGCTATAAATAAAAGGATCTGTTTTCAGATCAGAAAAGTTAATTTTCAGATTAGATTGTATTTTTTCAGATTTTCTTATAAATATTAATGTAGGGAGATCTGTAAAATACTGTAATGCAGAAGTAGAGGATTAAAACTATATTTTTCTCGATTTTAGATATAATCCGAAAAATAATTTACTCTGTTAATTAACTGTTATTTACTGGCATTTTTCTTAATAAGAATATCTACATATTTTCGATTTTTTAAATATTTTTCTTTAACACGCTATACAAAGTAGATTTATTTTATTTATCTGTTATGTTTCTAATTTTAATTTGTGTAAATTTTGTTCAATTGATGAATGATTATTATTCGAAACAGCTAATTATTTATATTTTATTCCTTTTACCGGAGAACTCTATGGGTGCAGCATTTTTACTTGATAATTAAATGATGAAGCAAGAAGAAAATGAATGAAAGTTTATACAGAAAATGTAAAAGTATATACTTTGTACGTTAATGGATGGCTCTTGGTTTCTATAAAGATGATTGAATCTTAAGTGATTTAATATTCTTGACAAGTCTTCAGAAGTAAAGTCTAGAGATACTTTTCTGTAGAATTGGCTAAATGCCGATTATAGTAATATAATTTATGGAGAGTCTATAGGCGAAAAGTGATATGTATTTGTTAACTTTTAATAATGACAATAAAGTATTGGGTGCTATATGCTAACATTATTGCAACTGGAAACATTGATTGTTGCAGTTTATATAATTACTGGGATAATTATCACCATAAAATAGTAAAGATTATTACTGATATTTTCCCCATTCGCCTGCTGGGTTTGAGAGAATCTATGGCTATAGCATGATTGACCTTAGATCAATGACTGAAAGCAATTCTGTGCTGTTTAATATAAAAATACGCAAACTTACAGGTGTACGTGTTTATGACTGCGCCGTTAGATCATACTTTTATTCGTTATAATACAAATTGCCAATTGACTGCTAGAAATATTTACTTGAAATAAATTTGTCTTTTAAGCAAGATAAAAATATCTTAAGTTTATAACTCGCCAACTTTAACTACATTTTATTGACTTTCATTCCGTGAAATATAGCCTCACGTTGAGTCATTACTAGACAATAATAAGATTAATGTAAATTGTTTCATTTTATAGTTTATGAGTTACATTTTCATTTGTTGTAAACAAAATACTAATTTTGTACAAAAAGCATTGTGCACAATCATTTTATGCAGATTTTAAATCGTACCAAACTTTCTTTACCTTTTGAGAAATATTTTTCATTGAAAAAAACATTTCCTCGATTGAACAAAACTTTCTTTTGAACCCATTTAAATAATTTTGATACATTTGTTTCGTTTTGGTCAGTTTGTCAGTCTGATGAATGAGAGAATTAAGAGGCCGTAAGAAACCTTCAGGTACATATAGATTCGTATGCTAATAAGAAAAGAAGGTTAACAACCTTTCAAAATTGGGTTGCTCACTTTCATGGATATAATCGTTTCGTTTATTATTCGATATGTTAGATTGAAGAAAAATTGATATAGGATTTAAAATAATTCTAAATCACGATAGAATTACATGGTATTGAAATTAAAGTGATTTATCGAGTGCAGTTTATTGGTGATATTACATCTGTTTTATCTGCGAGTCAATTTATAATTATTCATGTGGCTTATAAACGAAAAACACGTTATCCGGAAAAGTTGGAAACAAGAAAAATTTACCTCTCCAGTGAATATTGAGAAACTTGTCTGTAATTCGATACAGTATCATCCTAGTTGAAACTCTCGGATCGTAATTTAATATCGATTTGCAATATGTCCTAATGTCGTGTGCAATATAAGTAAAATTGAAATGAAGTAATGTGAATCTTTTTCTTTCAATTTTCCATCGTTTCTGCTTTCTTTGTTTTTTCTTTACTTTTTCCCTGCTTTTAGGAGTTATCTACATATTTAAATCACTGAGTTATGTTATGTGTCTTTTTTATTTTTTGAAACCGTGAACGTTCCATCGATTAGTTTAAAAGCCTTTTTTCAAACTATGAATAAAAAGGAAAGTTGAAAATTATGCGAAACCTAGCGGGCTTTCAGACATGGAATTTTCTCGATGACCAATCTGATACTTGAAGATCATTACTCGGCAACAGATCTTCTTGCTACTTTCCATTTAATCGTAATGCATGTTGTTACACATACAAGTGCGTTTATTCAATGCCTTTTATCATCGTATGTGTTCATTTAAGTCATTATCGTTTAAATCTATCTTCTCCGCATTCAGACAATTTTTTCCCAAAGAAAGAAAACGAATGCAACAAAAAATTTAACGGTAATACGTAATTTCCGCACAATTATGCAGACACTATAAACGAAAAAATTCTTCATTGAATGAGATTTGCTGAAGAAGAATAAAAATCAAAGAAAGTCATTCATATCGTATTCCACAAGGAAATGCTGTGCAATTTCTCTTTTGTTGCTCGTATACTTTTTTCCGAAATTTGCAATGTTCTTTCTTCTGTTTGAAAAGAAATGGATTTTAGAAAAATATTTACTTTAGGATAATTTTGTTGATGAGCGTATGAGAAAAAGAATAAACGGATTTTTTGTTCGTAATTTAATTTGCTCGTGTTTTACTTATTCAAATTTATGCATATCGTGAAGAAAAATCAGAGAAATTCGTGTATTAAGAATGCCTTTGGCATTCAAGTATACTAATTGTAAGTTTTTATTGTTTTGGTTAAGGAATACAGCTTTACTATATAAGTGTAATGGAATTAATTTGGATGTTGGACATTTTTAAAAATCGATCGTGCTTTTCTCGCCGCCACGGTGCTTTTTATGGACGGGGCTAACGAGGTCCCCGCTGTCATTTAAGATTTATAATTTACATAATCGGATGGACAACGACATTCCACGCGGACGGAACACGTGATGAGCTGTAGTCGAGAAAGGAAAGAGAGCGGGAGAAATAGAGGAAGAGATTGAAAGGGAGAGACAGCGACTGGGAAGAAATTAATTGTGCATCCGAGCGACTTTGTTTTATACAACCATAATATCAGGATATTTTAAGACTCAAGACCTGAATTATCGACAGGATTTCTGTCTCATGTTTACTTAATTTATACAGACTTGTAGAAATTTGTGCTTCCTTGATGCAATTTTTTCATTTCTCGCAATTCCATTCAATCTTTTGACAATATCCCCCAAAACTGTAGCACTATTATAATGCCAATTTTGTCTTTTTATACTGCTCATTATAAAAATTGTAAATTATTTCTCGATCAACATTGTTTATTATCCTGTTTTCTGTAAATCCTTAATGTATCATTCTCAACATTTTATTGTCATTTTTTTTACCAAATTTTATTAGCATATTCTTAAAAAATTTTATTGCCACACTTTTCAAAAACTTTATTAGCGCATTTTTGTGAATGATTTATCTTTCTGGCTTTTAGAATTTTAATTATCTCGTTTTGAAGAATGCGTTTATTGTCCTATTTTTAAGAATGCTACTCATTTTTAAAAACGTTTATTTTTTGCTTCCTTATAGATGATTTTAAAATTTTTTTTTTTTTAAATTGTTTATTTTTTTAAAATGTTTATTGTCTTATTCTTAAAATGTCATTTCATATATAAAAGTGTTTATTGTGTTAAACTTTTTTGCATATAGGATAGAAAATTATAGAACAAAAAAGTGATGTGTCAATCAGAGTTGGATTATATCTCTGAAACTATTAATATGAGTTTGTTTTCTATTACATTTTCGCTAAATCTTGATATTCATAATTTGCAGTTAGTAAAGAATATGTCTCAATGATAAATCTTTATAAGCAAATTTCGTTTATCGTTGGTTATTACATCAAATGCGTGTTTGATTGTTACGATGCAAACATACTTTTTAACAAGTTGGAAAGGTATAATCTTATTACGTGACTGCCTATTTTCTTGTTTCGTTTATATTTTGCTGTTTCGTGTGTTCAGTGAAATGAATGGTTTCTTGAATTTGCATTGAGTGTATGTAAATTATACAGGGAACATCGTGAATTTTATTATTGAAATCAGTATCTACTACACAAGATATAGAGTCCCCGGTGTGATGTCGACAACATCGATCGCGAACTCGGTCATTGGACCCAATGACCACCTGTAGAAAACAGTAAGTGTTTAGACACACCCTGTCTTCTACGAGTCTCGAATCTACAGCCTACATACGCTTTTTTCTATCAGGTTTCAATTGATCTTCTCCAACATTATTAGGTTACTTTAACGAAGTAGCCAAGACAATAGACAGGGCTCCCTTAATTATATCCTTTTTCATTTTCATTAGATAAAGAAACCTACCGAGGAAACACATCCATTAATTAATATACTTCTTTGACAAATAGTTTTTTTTCTATAATAGTTTTCCTCTTTTTTTCTTTCTCTCGCAATATAGTACAAATTATTTCCAAACGTTTTGAAATTGTTTCTTGAAGATTCAGCCCCACAGTCCCCAAATTTCAAGTGTTTTGAGATAAATGAAAATTGTCGGTTCGATAAATTGAAACGATTTGGTATTTTGAAATAAAAGTAAAGTAATGTAATATTAATTAATTTAGTAATTTAGTATTTATTTTATTATTTAGTATTTGTTTTATTATTTAGTATTTATTTTATTATTTAGTATTTATTTTATTATTTTGTATTTATTTTATTATTTAGTAATGGACTGAAATATTTAACACAATTAATTATTAATTAATTAAATGTTTCTAAACATACTTTATTGGTTTGAATATAATGAAAGGAGAAATTTATTGAAGAAAGTACAACCAATTTGGAGAGCTGTTTAAAACTAATTAAGTTGTTGAGTTATAATTAGCTGATAATATTCTACAGACATAATCATCACGTGCTCAATTGCTATTGCATAAAGGTATCCGTCTCTAGAGACAAATTTGAAATTAGTTCAAATTCTCTAAGTTAAATAATCTTTTAATTTAACCAGTAGAGCTCATATTCCTATCCAATGACATTTATTTGTATTTATTTATGATAGTATACTGTCATAAATATTGTTTTGTAGAAAATGATTGAAATGCAAGTAGAGATTCAATAGCGATCAAATAATTTTTACACAAGATCTTTTTACGGAATTTCACGAATTTTATTTAAACATATTCAAGGACAATATGTTTAGATCTACTCGTCCCAATCTACTTATTCGCGGTCTTATTCGGAATCTATCTCCTTATTCGTAATTTAAAATGTTCAAACCTAGAATTATAAAATAATTTTTTGTGGAACCAACAAATTTTCATCACTTACTATCTAACTCACACGATATTCGAGCGTTGAAAACAATTTATCATTTTCTTGTTGATTATTATTAATAAATATCACCATTTCGATTTACAGATTTAATAGCCTGGCGTTAAGAATAATTAATCGCACTTTTACATTGATTGAAGACAGAAATATTTATGAACCCTGTAATTTTGTCACTTTACGAGAAGAGTGAGTGTGATTAAAACGTGAATCTCGTAAATCAGTGCCCTACCTTTTACAGAGCAATTAAGCAGTGCCAGTTTGTAAATTTGTAAAGTGAGGACCCTGATTTAAAAAGGAGATGCAAAACGAAATAAAAATTAATCCATTATAATCGCGCACCGAAACTGATTCGCTTGACGAAATAAATAAATAAAAAAAAGCAACTGTAAAACAATGATTGACGAGTGCCAGCTTATTATTATTACTAAGACACTATTAAAATCTCGTAAAACTTGCGAGCAATTTAAAATTTAACATCCTTTCACTTTTTCAAGCTAACCTTAATTTAAAAGATCTCTTCATTTCTTCTTCATGCAAAGTTGAGATATCTTTTTCATACGATAGTTACTGCAAGTCGTACGTGTTAATTAAAGTCTGATAGTGACTTGACGTTCTGAATTTGGTTAAAAAGAGTTTTAAAAAAAGGCAGCGAATCTTAAAGAGAGCAGAGAATTTTCTCTGTAACAGTGGAATGAGGGACCAGATTCTCTTAGTAATCGATCTGCGATCCAGAGCACGATCGCATCGGCGCTTTGAAATCCTAGCGAACACTCCAGACATCGATACGATTGGATCGAAAATAGCGATCAGGATTCCAACGAATCTTGCTGTTTTTCTTGAGACTTTCAGTCATCGGCTAGAATTTCTCTACTTGCTAGAAATTTCCTCCTTGCAGTTCTATTACTTCCATATTGGCAGTTAATTGATTAAGACAATTAAGACAACCATGTCACGATCGCTCTTTAGAGTCTTTTCATTCCGATACTGTTTTTAATTAGCGTTTTAATTATACGTCCAACTTTTAAATCGCTTCAATGCGTATATTTGAAATCACAAATTGGTGAATTAGAATTTCATGCATTTCTGCAGAAAGTTTATTGATGTTTTGTCTCTCGCTGTTTGTTCAAACATCTCAGGAAATTGCATACCAAGCTTTGTTTTTACCATTTTCTAATTGATTTTCAATCGCTTTCTTCTGTTTTAGAATCGAATTGCAAATTCGATCGGAGAATTACATTTCCAATAAATGTATAGTTTGTAATGAAATGTGACTTTCTTTGTGACCTAATGTATAGCATGTGGATTTTCTTCGAATTCAATTCACATGTTTCCATTGGAACAAAATTAATCCAATGGCCGACTTTGGCGTGAAATGGTTGGATGCAAATATAAAAAAAATGAAAGGGAACCAATAGGAAAAATTTGTAAATAATAACGAAAAGGAAATGAAAAAATATTATAATCATGAATCATGCACATGTATACATAGCCTTTCTTCTTGATTCAATGAAGAAATGCAAATCTACGTTATTCATAAATTTGGATCTAAAATATTCTTGAAGAATAATTATCCTTGATTCAAGTATTCCTTCTTAATTCAAAAGTATTTATTCCTGACTAAAACTTAAAAATTCTTATAATGAATCGAAATAATATTCTTGAAACAAAAATAAGTTGTAAGTACATCTTTATGCTTGTTTCACGAATTTTTTTCTCAGTGTTGTTAATGAGAATACAGGAAAATAATATGAATTTAATGAATATGAAATGAATATGAATTATTGTAGTAAAATAAAATGATTGATTCAATGCTATTACTTTTAAAATAAAAACAATAAAATGATTAAAAATTTGTTTTAAAGAAAATTGCAAGAGGATAGCATTTAACGTTATTTGTTTTAGAGAAAATAGTTTCTGCAAGAGTAATTTACGAATTTCCATATTGAGATTGTAAAGTATCATTCAATCATTTGTGGAGAGTTTAATTGAGCACATAAAGGATTTCGTAGGCTTAAGTAAACGATTCTTATCTTTTTCTCTCTTGGGTATCTCTGAAGGTAATAAATGATTTTGCCAGCTTCCTCGCTTCCCTCTCAGTCTTTCTTCTTAATTGGAGCTCAGACCATCTTGTTTTAACTCGACAGTGGACCTAAGAACCTTGCATCAGGATAACCCGCTGTGATTGAGTAATTCGAGTCCAGTCTGTCTCGCGATCGTCTGTCGAAACCTAGTGACTGGGAATCTAATAACAGGGATCTCGGGCAGTCTCAAGAAATGAGAGATGAAGTTAATTATCGCTTATGTATAGATCTTGAGCCAGCCTCTTCGTAAATTGCTTCCCTCCTCGTACAACTCACGGTTTCCTATTAATTATGGATACAGAACTTTTTTTTACAAGAGCAGACTAATAAACTGTAAACCAACTTTGAAATATAAATAAATAAAATATTCATAGATTTTTTTAAAAAGTTAATCGAATACTTTTTTCATTTCCTATTAAAACGTGGATCATTTAGGTCGACTTATTTATGGTGATACAATATATATATTTATGGTGATACATATGAATGTAATTTGTATATAGGAATGTATGAGTATGCTTTTGGAGAAATTTGTTTATTAGTTTTATTAAATGTTTTGCTTAATTGGAGATAGTTGATAGAAATCTTGAACGGTCGAAAAAAAGTAATTACGATCTTTGTTTACAACAGTTTTGTTTTTTATTTTGGCTTTGTGTTATTTTGGATTTTAAATTGTGTGTAAAGAGAAGGTAACTTCCGGTCCTTTGGGGGTATAATATGTGTTCTTTAGGCATTATGCAGTTCTCGTGGAATTTTTCTTCAATAAATGGGTAATTTCTAGAATAATTTTTATCCTTTTTGCATACGCCCTCTTATACCCTCAAAGAACATTGTATATAATTAAGTATAATAAATTTTATATGTAACTTAATCGGCTAATGCTTTTAGTAAAATTGGTCCAATTATATAATCCTGTCTTTCACTTTGAAAAATATTTCGTTATATGATTCGTTACCTGTTTCTCATGCCTAATTAATTGCATTTACCGCTTAATTCAAAACCTAATTTTTATCATATCACAATGAAACTAATTGCAATTTTCCGCTTTAATTTTGTTTCATAAAATTTTTCATATTTTCTATATACTTTTGAATTTCTAATTGACAATCAAGTTGGAATTTATCTTCCAATTCCCATAACAATTGTACAGTTTTACATTTCAATGCAAAAATTGTGTAAAGATATAATTAAAAAAACTAGTCATTGTATAATCGTGATGACAAGATACGAAATCGTAGATTTGATAAGCTTTTGAAATAACTAGAAAAATTGAGATTTTTCATTTCGCCAAGAATATAAATATTTTAGTAATCTCGGATTATCGGTAATATCAAATGATTTTTATCTCATCAAGAGTGTTTTCTTCCTGCTAATTATTGTTTTTGAGTGACAACAGGATGTTTTTTTTTATTTCTGGCGGGATTTATCGAAACTTGGGATTATAATGTCAGATAATTAATAATCGTTTCCGTGATATTTATACGTATGGAAATATTTTAGAATAAATTGTTTATTTATTTTTTGTTTTTTATTCAAATCTTTTTCTACATAGATTGAAAAATATCAAATTTATACGGAAAGAAATGTTCACATTGCACATACATTTTTTAATCATTATTTTGTTTAATGGATTATTTGTTTAATTTCGGATTATTTTTTAACTTTTTTTTATTTTAAATTTTTTCTTTAATTTCTGAATTATTTATTTTTGAAGGAAACACCCCTTTAGAAATTTGGAGTAAGCAGAATGTTTCTGGAATTGTTTGGTCCGTGTGCGATAGAAGTAATCGCAGTCTCAATCGAACCGGTTCCCTATTCTTTAGGATTGCGAAAACGTCGGTGCCCGATTGGAAATCAATTGGGGCCGTGGATCCGTGATAGTCGTGACTGGCAATCGCTTGGAAAAGATCGAGATCAGCTGGCCAAACATTCGCTTTGTACATTTCACGTAATATTCTATAAAGTGCGCATACAGAAGCATCTGCGCACAAGATAAATTAAGGTCGTTGTGAATTCGCTGATTTTATCGCCGAAAATTACCAATTTCACGAAATACGCGATCCGCTGTTGCTTCATATCCTGGAATTTTATTCCTCTGTCAAAGCAATACTACAGCTTTCTTATTTTAATTCAGTGAAATTTCACTGATTTCGTTGTCGAATTTAAGGAAAACAAATGATTTATAACCGCCCCAGAAATGAAAAATTCTGTTACAGTTTCACTTTATAACGTACACAGAGCGTATAGATACATTTTATATATTCTTTTTCTTTTTGTGTAGGTGTTTTCTTAAGATTTTCAAATTTTCTTGAAGTTGGTAGTTTTATCAACTGTAATTGGTGAGTTATCGGATTTGCACAAAATTATTTTTCCTTAAAGCAATAAGTGTTTTCCTTTTAGTATTTGATAAAAAAATTTAAAGTAAATTAAATATACAAGAAATTTATACAAGATTTGTATACAAGAATAAATACAAACATTTTTGTTCTTTATTTTTATTTTATTTTTTTTATTTATTTAATTATGTTCTATTTCATATTTTTTTCTTGGATAACCTACTTGACCGATAAACAGAAATCTGCTTGATTTTCTTTAATATGAGATAGATAAGCCGGTAGCTACCGCCACGGAAATTGTTTCAACTATCTTATGCCAACCTTTTGAAAGTCGCGTTGGTACAGCAGTTGCCTGCATTAAAGTTTATTCAATCTGGATACAAATGAAGTGTATGACTTTTTAAATTTTTATGATTTATCCCAAGGGTAGAGAAATAGTTTTGCATTACAAAATTTATTTATTTTTTTTAAACTATTAAATTTTCTACTACTAAAAAATAATTTTTAAAAACATTTGATTGGTGGATATGTCAGGCATAAAATTGTAATTATATAATTAAAAATAAAAACTTTTTCAAACAGATGTAAACGATGAAAATTTTAGTTAAAAGTAAATAAATATTTTTGTTACAGATGTCACGTGTCTTCATTTTTCTTTTTATCCTGATTTCATTCGGTAAGTCATTTTCACTTTCTTTTTCTTTGATTCAAAATTATTTTGTCACAAGAATTATTGTGATCTTGACACTATAGAACCAAGTTCAGCTTAGAGAAGCGATTATCTAAAATAATATACTATAATAATGAAAGTGGTGTAATTTATCTGTTTCTAAACAAATATTTTGGGCCCGAGAGTAATCTTTTTAAACATTGGTCGCAATTAAGACTTTTTGTTGAAATTACTTTTCGTTGAAATTACTTTTCGTTGAAATTACTTTTCGTTGAAAATACTTTTCGTTGAAATTACTTTTCGTTGAAATGAATTTTTGTTGAAATTACTTTCTGTTGAAAGTACTTTTTGTTGAAATTACTTTTTGGAATAATGCACACATCAAGTACTAAATGTTGTGGTTTATTATTAGCAAAGTTCATTAATGGTATCCCTTCATGTTAGAATATTTTTCCGCGTCAGAATATTCGTTGCCATAAAGATGCTCTCAACTCGGAATGAACTTGGATAAATTGCTTTATAAAATAAAATCAGAATATCTTTCTAGATATCTTTCAATCGAATTCACGATCTAAAAGCGAAACATTACTTATACGTGAATGTATTTTTTATTAGACGATTTATATCAAAGATGCACGCAATATAACCAGATGTTCATATTTAACTTGAGAATATTTGCTTTTGTGACTTTTTATTGTAATTAAAAATAATAGATAATTGAATATAACAAAATAAATGAAATACTTTTTATCTTTCTCTTATTACTAAAGTATAAAACGGGATAAGTGATGGTTAAAGTTTTGAGTTTTAAAGATGGTTGTTTTACTTGACTCATACATTGATTGGTTGCTTGTAATTAACTTCGTGTTGTTTCACTAAAAGTAATTACTAGTCGTCTTTATCGTCTGTTCAGTGTTAAATCTGTCAGTGTGAGTTGCAGGGCTTTTCTTGTTAAAAGATAAATTACTTCCATTCGCTATTGAGAGAGAAATTTTCAGTTCTTTATTTGAACAATATTTCTTTACACGTTTTTATATTTTCTATGTAGAAGCTACATCACAAGAAAATACAAATTCATCACATACTGGAACATATTCTGTTGACATATCAGACGATTTTGAACAATATGCTATTAGCGAATATGAAGATCCCGTAACAAAAAATTATCATTGTTCTGTTAGGAATTCCATTAAAAATGCTACTTTCATACCTGATCCGCAAATTATGAGATATTTGGATAACAACGGGGTTTTATCGATTCGTCCAAAAAAGCATTATTACCAGGTCGGAAAATTTTTATAACAAATTAATGAAAATATATCCTAAAAAAATAAAAAATAAATAAATAAAGTAAATAAATTAGAAATAATAATTAAAAAATAATGTAAAAATAATAGAACACTTTATTTCTGTGTAGAAATACTTTTTTCTATAGGTATAGGAATTTATTTCTTGCATTTAAGAGAATCATTGTAAATATTAAAATAAGGAAAATATGACAAATCAAAATATGAGTAAAATGTTATTTATTTAAAGGTTCGTCAAGTACGTCAAAGATTATGTAAATTTGGCTTCGACCCATTTCGCGTAGATAAAAGACCAGGTTCAATTCATAAACGATTTAAACGCAATCTACGTCTTATGATCTATAATACTCCAGGGATGTTTCCTAATTTAAAGGTGATTAGAAACGATCTTGACCGAAGAAGAAAACGGGAACCACAAATATGGTTGAGATTTGAAATCACAAATGGACCTTTGACAGCTGAATTTGATTATGATAATTATTTTATTATTATCACTGGCGATTTAGCTAGAATTCAGGCATTTTCCAAAATGCTTGTAGCCGTAAAATTGCATAAAAGATTAAATAATTTTCATGATCCAGTTACGTACAAAGTAGGTTTCATTAAAAATTGTTCGCTTTAAAATTGGTCTGTTTATTACTTTTGTTTTATTGGAACAGATTTCTAATTTCAGTGATAAATATCAATTTTTAGCGATAAATAACAAAATACTTTCTGTTGAAGTTGATGCAACACTAAAAATTCACTTTGATGATTTTTTACGTTAGTAAAAATCATCATTACGAAAAAATCTTCATTTTGTGCCTAAGAAATAGAAATGTATTTCTTGTGAATTTATTTGTTTTATAAGTAATATGAATATTTAATAATAGAAAATAATATTGAAAATTAATTTAATATTAAATATTGTTGGCTTATGACCTTTTACATGAAATATAATTAACACATAAATGTTAAACAAAAAATAGTAAAAACGTTCTTTTTTGCAAGGTTAACTTGGATCTTGGTATTGTGGACGTTATTTTGTCGACATTTGGGTTTTGGATGATGAGGAACAAAACATTATCATCACTGATGATCAAAGCTCTCAACGGAATTCGTACCGAAGTTACTGATAGTGGCGAAGTTAAAATTGAATTCGAACAATCTTTGAAAGAAGCAACTGATAAAATAGATCCAAATCTTTATTCCTATGTATGGCTCTTATCACTGGCTGAAAAATTCGAAGTCATAAGGATTGGAAGCACCACTCAAACTGCAAATTCTAGACCTGTAAACAGCACACAATTAAAAACAGATGTATTATTAAACAAACATAAAATTGTAATGTAAATTTTCATCAATTTATAGTACAATCTTTTGGAATAATTTCTTTCTTTAAGGATTTTTCAGTAGAAATAAAGAGTTGCAGATAAAGGATAAAAATGAAATTAGAAAACAGGTTCTACTGGCTCAAACATCACATGATTCAGATTGTTTGATAAGGTAGAAATAAAGTAATATGTGGTGAGTTTCTCATTACTTTATACCACTTTCTGTTTCCTAGGTGTGGCTAATGAAAAGCTTGTTAGTAATAGTCATTCTTAATTCAAAAGGTGTGAGTGATTTAGTTAGAAACAGGGTATGTACTTCTCGATGAGAACGAGTACCTGTCGGTCAAACAGCTACCTTTATGTTTCTCTTAATGCACTTAGGGTCATTGTTCGTAGATGGAGCATGTTTGCATTTTATAGAGCACTTTCTTAATAACAATGATTGTATTTTATGAAAATGCATGTTTGGCTGATCACTCTTATTCTTAGAACAATGTGAAAGTTTTAAATATTAAATATAATGTTTAACACTTTTACCAAATTTTTAATTTTCTTTCCAATTTTTTTTAGCAAATTTTATACTTTTACCAAAATTTAAGCTTTTACGAAAATTGACGCTTTTAAATAAATAACTCAGTTTTTTGTATTAGAAATCAATTCTGAAATATTTATAAGTATTTACATCAAATCTACTTGGAATATTTAATTTCAAGTAATTTTTATTCGATTCAATAAAGATGTGTAAAAGAGAATATGAAACATTGGATTTTAAGCACATTTTGAATTGAATATGAAAACTTATTCTAAAATTATTAGAAGTATTTCACTGAAATCGATTTAATTGGTCTTATAGTATATAATAAAGTAGGAACTAAATATTACATGATCTATAAGATTTAAGTTTGAAATATACTTTTATCGAAATATCAATATTGCATTTGTTTAATACCTGTGATTTCAATGTAAGAGAATCTTGTATAGGTGTAGGTTCAAAATTTGAGAAATGGTAAATTTGTTTTTCAACTATTGCATAAACTATAATTAAGGAAATGAATAATTTAAAAAAGTGATATAGGCCAGCAAGAGAAAATCGCCAATTGACAAATTTAAACAAGAATTGACAAATACAATTTTGAACAAATTTTAACTTCCATTTGTTTACGTTTCGCTTGTTTCAATTTGTTATCAATCACAATTTTAATGAACCATGAAATCAATGATTAGTACACTGTACACTACAAAAACATGATGTCTTATTTTGAGCAAAAATGTCTTAAATTAAGACATATTTGGTGACTAAGACACAAAAAATGTCTTAATTTAAGACACTTTTGACCAAATAAGACACTTCTGTCCCGCTTTTAAGACACCATTTTTTGCAGTGTAAAAACAAGTGTTTCAATTTAAGATGTTTTGTCCCCACTTTTGAAACTTCTAACGTCAAAAAATACGTCAAACGTTTCAAAAGTGAGGACAAAACATCTTAAATTGAGACACTTGTTTAGTGAATACAAGTTTTTTCTACCGTGAGTAGAAAAAACTGAGTTAATCGTTTCTGTCTCTTTGGCTGTTTTTTGTGTGTTTATACTACTGAAACATACGACAATGTCGTTTACTTATATGTTTTTCTATCGTACGAAAGTATCAGAGTGAACATTTTTTCAACTGTTATTCAAGTTTTCACTGTTCTTCAATTGTTTACCATTATTTTTGTTGCATATTTTTACTGATTAATGTTACTTGATTTAAATTTCATTTAAATTAAATATATTTGAATTATGTAAAACTAATCAGTTAAAAATACTATATAGTATACTATAAGAAATAAAAAATAAATAAGAATAATATAATAATTATATTATATAATAATTAATAAGAAAATAAATACGAAAGATATATCTTTCGTCTTTATTTTCTTATTTGTACATTGAAAGAAATAGATTGTGCCGGTGATTTAAAAAAAACGATAAAAGCTCCTTATTAATAGTAGAAATATTGAAATATTTGGCTCAAGAAAACTGTTCTTTTGACTAATTTGCTCATCGAAGATAAATTCATGCGTTGGTGTATTTATAGGGGATTTATAGGGTCAAAGAGCAATCTACCGAATGCTCGGAATGCATGGGCGTGGATGTGGCTACCGTTTCGGTGAAGCGTTGTATTGCTCTACCCATATGCATATGAATCTGTTAACACTGAAAATAATATGTCTTGTAGAAAGCTGTACGGGATCTTAAAATGTTCTTTATTTAATCCTTTAATCTTTAAATAAGAAAGATATTCACCACCTTTAAAACATTCCTTAAAACATAATAATTCATCAATCAACTCATAATTCATAATCAACTTATCAATGATTGATTATACATCTAAATTTAAATCTAAACCGAACTACACTTAAAAAAAATTAATCTTTAATAACAAATTTTAATTGAATTGTAATAAAATTGTAAAAAAATTGTAATAAATATTTGCAAAAATTTGTATCAAATGCAATTGTTCAAGAATAAAAAAGTACAATTGAAATAATTTGAGAAGAAAATTTCATAAGCACAAATTCTACGTTTGCGACAATGATAATAATAATGCGACAAACATAATGACACAGCATATATTAGTTAACAGATATTAGTTTTCATGAAAAAATACTGTCAAAGTAAAATATTAATATCCGAGCAGTTGCACCGACTATTGGAATAATGATGGTAAATTATAATCATGAACTGCCTTATCTATACTCCTTTCATTTTTGCCATTTGACTTAAGCGTTAACCAAGAAATTGAATTTCATTTGACATTTTAATGGATGACTGTTAGTTTTTCCATAGAAAGATAACAATTGCGAGTTTTTATTGGTACGTACTAATCTCAGTACGTGTCACGCTTGAGTTCGTATGAAATGGGTTTTTGTGAGCACTAGCATGAATTAGCAGCTTTCGTCGATTAACGTTGTTAGAGAAGTTTTACATGTCGCGATCTCAATTTATAACCAACATGAAGTACGCTGCTACATAATGTATGAAATTGTCTGTTGTGATTTACAAGTAGGAAGAACAGCATTTGACTCATATCTAGAATACAGACTTTTTGAATCTCCTCTTTTGTTCCTATATGCAATGTAGAGATTTTGTAAAATATAGCCAGCTTGATTTCTATTACAACGTCGATTTAAGTTTCACTAGGCGATTTTCTTCACCTGCACTTAATCACTGGTACTTTCGTTAATTTAATTAATTAATTTTTCAACTAATTTATTGCATCCTTCAGGTAAGTACACTGCATTTTTATGTTTTCGTGTATCAATTCATTTTATAGCTACTTTTAATCGAAAGATCTTGGTTTTGTATCCATTACAGTATCCATTTAAGTTACGAGAACTTTGCATATTTATTTTTTTGATTGATAGCAGAATGTATTTTTCTATGTGTATGCGCTCATAGCACGCGACTATCACTCCTGTCACTCAGTTAACTTGGACTGATCGTAAA
This sequence comes from Ganaspis sp. Gsp50, assembly GCA_011057455.1. NCBI lineage: Eukaryota > Metazoa > Arthropoda > Insecta > Hymenoptera > Figitidae > Ganaspis > Ganaspis sp. Gsp50. Next base: position 29,008 of record WNHD01002975.1, read on the forward strand.
TTAATGACGTGTGATCAATCCAGTAATTTTCAATTTGAAAACTTGATTTTCTTGTGAGAATATTTCTCAGGATTCAGTGAGAATTTCAAAGTTTGATAGCATCTAAAGCAGGTGTGACGGCTTGGATTTGCGCAAATTTTTCTCT
>WNHD01002975.1:29220-43738 GCA_011057455.1 Ganaspis sp. Gsp50
TATTAACTTTTTTTGAGTATTAACTTTTTTTATGGGTATTAACTTTTATACCCTTTATAACTTTATATGTATAACAATTTTTATAGTAAATGTAATGTATATGAAATCATCATGACATGAAACCATTGATATGCTGACAATATTCTACATTTGAAATAAAAAGTATGAAACATATATATGCATAGATATAATCAGAATATAAATGTATTTCAAATAAAATTTGAATCATAGAAAATAATTGTTGAAGCATAGAAAGTAATTTTTATTAATAAAATTGTTTAATTTGCCTTTGTTTACCGAAATTCATTTCTACCGTTTATTTTCTACCGTTTACATTGATTGTTTTAGTTAGATTTTTAATCTGACGAAAGGCCTATTATAATCATCGAGTAACTAATGACGCGAAAATAAGTTCCTGAGATGCATTCTAAGCTTTTTCCTCCGTCGGTTCGGCACGTTCAGATTTTTCTGGTGACTCGTGTTTTGCATCGACTTTGTTATCGTGATCCACGTCACTCGGCTTCGATCGGATCAAGTCTGTTGTAGGCTGTTGATAGCAGCATGCGATCACTTGTAAAACGATAACAAAGGGTAACTCTAAGTTTCTTCCTTCGTGGTCTGTTATTCGCTTTTCAACTGTGGTCCACAGTGGCCGATACACAGAAATTGCTTCATCACTTTGGTTAATGAGTCTTCATCGAGGTGCTTCCCAAGATTTTACACCATCTGGATAAGTACCTGTATTGCTATCTTTCGAGCAAACTCAAGCTAATAATTGGCTTTCATCGATTTCTTGACGCTATCTTCTGCTCATCAGTGCATTGTTTTTAACATCAAGTTTCATAGATTAATCTATTCTCGGATATTATAATCTTGATGAATCTGCTCTCAATGCAAATTGTCGTTTAAACCTTTTTATACAAAATTCTCTTGCTGTTTTTAATCAATTCTGTCTGTGTAATTATAATTATAAAATATATATATTTCATCAACTATTTGTAGTTGACAGTTATTTTTAAAATTGTTCCTCCAGAATTGTACCCTTAATTTATTCCAAAATTATTAAATGCAAATTTTTCGATACGAACATTATCTTTATGATCGTAAAGATCACAAGATTATATTTTTCAATGAAATAACATTTTTGTACAATGTTTTACGCTGTATTAATTAGCTTCCGTTTTTGTGCGCACTTTTTTCTTGTTATCACAATCAGACATACAAACTGGTTTCTGCGATCTGTTTCTTTGAATCAAATAATCATACACAATTCTTGCTTCATAGATATGACACTGATTAATAAGATTCGTTTTAATATTGTGTCCAATGATATTTTTTGTATCATTTAGATCGTTTTAAGTGGTTCACTAGATACGTATTTTTTTCCATTTGAACATGGAATGTTTCATTTCCTGGAATGTTTAGTTGATTAATCAGGTTTATTTTGACAATAAGAATTACTTGACTATTACTAATAACAAGCAGATATCGCGTTTGATCATTAATTTACACTAACTTTTATGAAATACATTTTCTCTGCCTACTTTTATTAACGGTGCTTTTACAATATTTTTGTTCGACCAATTTCATGTGCTTTATTAATAGCAATGGACACTCGGATTTATAGGCTACCTAGATTTTACTTCCAATATTATTTATTGCTTCGAATTCCAAATTATAGTATTTTTATTTTGAATTTCCATTCTTTGAATTTTCATTCTTTGAATTTCCATTCTTTGAATTTCCATTCTTTGAATTTACATTTTTTGAATTTCCTTTCTTTAAATTTCAATTTGTAAATATTCGAGTGATTGAAAAGTGCTTTTGAAGGGTAGCGTGGAATGTGAAACTGCACTGAAAGTTGGTTTGTGTAAGAGGCGTTTCGAAGAATATAAGACCGTTAAAGGGTTAAGAGGTTCCAGTGTATTAAAAGTGAAATGAACAATGAAGTAAATTTATTGGTCGACTCTAAGTGGTAGTGGACGACCTGATAGGGTAAGAAAATTTCCAAATAGGAGTCTGCTTCGAATTCTTGTGTAGGCTGTCCTTATATATCAAGAAAGTCACAAATGCAATGTAACTGCAAATGTGTTTTCGCACACTTAAGTACGCACGTGGGAGGTAGTGTACTCACTTGCCCTGGAGTTGTAACGAGAATGCGTTGGCGAATCGATATCGAAAGGTTTGAGCGATACGATCGCTACAGTTAATTATGATTCTTAATTACTCATTTGTCGTGTCTATTGCTTCCTTGTTGTTCTCCACTCATGTTACATAGGTTTCGACAAATGACACATTATGCGACTAACAATTCCTCGCCTCTTCCTTTTTCTTTCGCGCACTTATTTATAGATTTAGATTGCACATACCGCAATTTACGATTTTCTTCCGAAGGTATATTAACTTTGTGATTGGAACTATAAAATACAATGCAACCTTGGCTAATTTTTGTTTAGATCTTAAGGTATTATGCTTGAAGATGATTTTAATGCATGTAGAGGAAAGTGATGCTGTTTGTATTGGTGGCACGTCACTATTAAAATGGCCTTAATTTATAGGCAGCTACGTAGGTAATTGGAATCGTGGTGGGCGATGGTCCTTGGCTACCGTAACTCGAGAATGTATAATCTATACGAATGAAGCGACCCTGTAAAAGGATTTCCGTGACGTAAATTTCTGCGAAAAGACTCAAGACCCCATGCGGATCGAGCAACAGCCTCTTGGCTAAGATACAATGAGCCACTGGCCATCTGCGTCAGGTTCAACGGCCACGTGCTCCGCGATCTACAACAGTCTTTTTTTACACTCCATACCTCCTAAGGTCAAGAAAGATCAGGCGCTGCCTTAATGGATCGAGAGACAAAGTCCATTTTCGTTGTTAAGTGCTTGATCAAAATTACTGATTCTCGGAAAAAGGCTTTGCCGTTTCTGTACAAACAACCACATATGGATACTTTTAATTGTTGTCTTCCTGATCGACAGGTTGTACAAAGTAACGCGGTACAATATTTTGTAGTTGGGCCTTCAAGACTGGAAACAATTTTCCAGCAGTTTAGAATTGGAATAAAATTTAGAATATACTTAGAACATTAAAAACTCTAATTTTTATATGTGAATGAAATATATTTATATACCTGCTTATATATATATTTTTAGTAGTATATAGTATATAAATATAGTATATATATTTTCATATATGAATGAAATATATTTATAAAAGATCTTTATAAAAGTTTGTATCAGACAATCACAAAGATGATCAGACATAGACAATGAGTTTTTATCAAATTTTGATAAATTTTATTGAAACAAAAAATATTATGCAATCACTTCTTTTGTTTTCAATGTCTTCTTTTTTCCTTCTCTGTTTTTTGTTTTTTTCTCTACTCTCAGGTTTTTCGTTATGTTGAACATATTAAAAAAACTTACTTTTGTGGAAATTACCCTTTCTGCTCTACCAAAACAGATTTTTAGTTTATTGGATTATCAGTCTATAAAAAATAAGTGCTATTTGAACACTCAAGTTGTGTTAAAATAATACAAAACAAATATATATATATTTGTTTCCCTGTGACCCAGTGAGAGGGCGCTATATTTGCACTTTAATATTCGTTCAAAATAACACGAAACGGATTTGAATAATTTTTTTCACCTGGTTTTTTTAAGCAAAGAAAAAAGTAATGACCCAGCAGAGTGTTTATATAACACAAGGAAGTTCTTTATATCCGCACAAAGTTTCTTTGAAAAGAAATCTGATAATGAAAAGAAGTGCAAAAAGCTTGCGATTTGAAGGGGAAATATTTTCAGTGCACCCTTAGGAAGAGTGAATCGATTTACAAGAAGGTTGGCTATTGAGAGAGGTAAAGAAACCGGTTGGTCTAAGTTTGCTATCAGTGCACCATTCAACCATCAGTCGGACTTGCCTGGAGGCTGCTTCTTCCTCGAACCTGAAGCAGATAACTGGTCTCGGATTACGTACGCGTTATCGGCTTTGAACTATATAACTTTGGTACTATGCTGTATCTTGACCACTTCTTTCGTCTGACGGAAGTTCAAAACCAACAAGGTGAGATTTTATACTGGAATGTCCGGTCCGGCATTATCTACTTATTGCATACTTGCGTTATGTTTTCTGGTTGCCGCTTTTTATTCCTGTAAATAAATGCAGCCAACAACTGAGGCTGTTTTTCAAAAAATCTCTAGACTAAGAGCAACATTTATTTCACGTTTTATTAATGAATCTGTTCAAATTGGTTTTAGCGGGAGTTATTATAAAGATATTGTAAGTATCTGATGTTGGAAAAAGTCTGATTTTTCTTGGCAGTAAGTGCATCGCAAGAGAGATACCCTCGAAAGTGGTATCGGCCACTTTGGGTATCTTTTCCGCATTTCAGAGATCGAATTTTAAAAGTGGCATACCTGGTGTTTATAAGCTTCAGACTTATTTTAGTTTTTTTCTTCTAAGATGAATAAAGTAGGATGAAAATATGGATTTTGTATCTAAGAAAGCTTCCTCGTTCCGCAACCCTTGTATAAGTCCCGCCTTTAGCTACCTATCTTTAATGTCTTTCTATCTCTTGGTAAATAAAGGCACAAGTCGGTTCGCATGCCAGGAGGGCATTAACGACGAGCTATTAATTGCTTTCTCGATACAGCAGTCTTCTTGAGGAGGAACCGCCCTGCGGCTTATGCACCTGTTGCTAGCTCATATGACTGATAATAAAGAAGGAATGACAGTAGCCGACCTTTTTTATCTCCACAGTAATTTCACTGTTGCGAATAATAAAAGCATTATTAGTATCTGATTGCCTGACATTAAAAATGATTGTCACTGTTTTCTAATTAATATCTTTGAAAAATAGATTTAATCTTTATGTTAATCGTAAATAATGTGTATTACTGTGACATCGATAAGATTGTAACTGACGTTAATGGTGCGACTGAAGCAATTTAAGAATTGTAATTATTAATCAACAGGGTGGAGCTTCTTGAAATATGAATAATTAAAATATTTCTTTGCGCTCTGACAAGAAACTAATTTCATTACAATTTCATGAGTTTCAATGACTGTAATTGTAAGTTTGATTATATCGATACCTGGTAACTTCTGGTAGACAATTTTTTACTGTTCTACAGAATAATTAAAACTCATTGAGATAAAAATGCACAGTTAAAATTCTTGGTAATTAAGTGCTTTCATATTCAAAAGTAGTCAACAATCTGTAATGATGAAAATGAAATATTTTAATATCTATATATAATTAAACGTGAATCATTATCTGGCTTTTGAACTTGAATCTTTCACAGTCTTTTTAAAACTTGAATCTTTCTCAGTCTTTTTACAACTTGAATCTTTCTCAGTCTTTTTACAACTTGAATCTTTATAAACAATGAAAAGAGAAATTCAAATTATAGACAGACTTTTCTATAGTAAAAAGCAATTTTTTGTTACAGCATCATAAAATAGTAATTTATTGATGTTGTAATAGTAAAGTTTATAAAATAGAAAAAAGGTTGTCCTAATTAGTGTGATAATTAAGGTGAGGATATACTGCGCCCGTTGCTGCTATTGAAGAAGCTAATTTCTATTATCCACAAAGTCGTTAATCGTAATTACAAACAATTATTATTAATCTTTCATGATTATTTACTGCCAGCGGAAAAAATGTTGCTTTATAAACACTTAACATTTTAACGGTTATAACAGTATGTTTAGATGAACTTCAAAACTCTGATTCTTTACGTGAAATATCATTTTTCAATCCCAAGACGTTATCACAAATCAAAAAATTCTAAAACTGTTTATCAGCCAATAAATAGTAGGAAATTTTTTCAATTAATTAAATTATCAGAGTGAGTATTTACACCTTGTAAACATGAATCGTACATGTCATTTTGAGATTTTCACATTTTATTACGTGATATTTCAGTAGTTTATGGTTACTGTTGCTTTTTCAAAGCTCTTCATATCAAGAGTTAAATTACTAGATATAAAATCATCTTAATGGTTGAATAATGACTGGGGAAAATATTTCACTGAATGCAGCGTTACGGACGTTTATATAAATGGTACATACGTAATTTTTGACAGCTCGTAGCTTCCTGATAATGGGTATAGAAGATAGGAAATTAAATTTCTAAGTTATCACTCCATATTACTTGCTTTTTGTCAGTTAAATGTACTTGAATTTATAGAGTTTTCAGAGATGAAGCTGAACGTTTGAAAATAATGCAGAAAAATGACGAAATGGTTGAAAATTGATTTAATGTAATGTAATGATTTTAGTGTACGATTTTTTGAAAGTACGACTTTGAATTTACGATTTTGAATTTACGATTTTGAATGTACGATTTTGAATGTATGATTTTGAATGTATGATTTTGAATGTACGATTTTGAATCTACGATTCTGAATCTACGGTTTTTAATGTACGCTTTTGAACGTATGGTTTTTATCTTAATGAATTTCAACGGAATAATTTTATCTTGTTTATACGAGATGGAGAATAAAGAATAAATTTTGAGGCATTATTCGAGTTGGTCTTTCGTTTCCTGTGCAACGCGTACTTAAAGGGACAAGATTGTCTCGGGTCAATAAATTTTCGCCTCTTACACGGTTCTCTTCGAGACGTTGTTGTTCCTCGAGAAATTCTGATAGAACGACGAGGTTGCACTGGAGAAAATAAGGTAGTGTTGAAGGAGGGTGGGAACGGAAGGAGGGCAAGATGGTAGGAGGAAGAAGGTCGCGCTGAGTTCGTTGAGGGTGTTAGGATCGTGATTGTCTTGAATTTACGGCGGTCACCGAGCGAATCCATTTGTTCATCTGCATGTGCTTAGCACGCTCCTTCGTCTGACTCCTTTTCATTTGCTCACTTCAGCAACTCCAGAATGCAGTAGATATCTAGGTATTTACGTAGCTTAAAAATCCCAACTGAAATAGCAACGTCCCACGGCTTAATTTCAGCCTCCATTGTAAACAAATGTTCAACTCTCTTCAGGGAAAATAGTAGCACTGAGTTCACGACTTTGACTCCCAGTCACTTAGCACTTAACTGCTTTATATTACAATTTTTACGACATATTTGATTTTTCGATCAAATCGACTCGAAAGTTCGCTTCCAAACGTCTGAAGAAACAGATTTTTTTGCATTCAATATTTTCAAACATTTAGTGAAAAATATTTAGTGAAAAACATTTAGTGAATTACATATTGTAATTGTTCTATAGGTGATTTTATTAGAGTATATGCAGAACAGTTATAGAAACTTTGATTAATTGTTTGAAATTTTCTAAAACCGTTCCGCACGTTTTAAAGTATTTTTTAATCAATGAAAAATTGCTGAACAACAAATAGTGGTGTAGGAGACTTATTGATCTGATGTTTAAAAGTCGATGAAAATTTAATGAACACGTGTTCTTGTATTCTCTTTTAGTTGTAGCTTTGCAGATAACAAAGCATTTCTTGTCGAATTGGTAAAAAAAGAGATCTATACACAAAAAGTGTACTTCTCGCGAATTTTTGTTACACTGTTCAGAAACTTGAAAGGTTTCGTTCTATTATTCAGAAGAATAAAAATTAGGACAAATAAAGAGCTTCTTGCCTACTCGAGTAAGAAAACTGATGTATCGTGTTATCAATTTGTTCCGATAAATAACCATGAAGTGAATCAAATGTTTTTTACTCAAAACTGGAGACTAGAAATAGAACTCTACTTCTTTTATTCCTTGTCATGAAAAAAATTCTTTTTCTTAGAATTTCATTTCTAGAAATGAACTTATTTATTCTTATTAATGAACTTATCTATTCTTTATTCTTCAACAAAATTTTTTTTTTCACAAAAGGTCATTCCGTAATCATCTAAAAAATTAATTAACCATCGACATTTTATCATCGCATTATTACTTAAATTGCTGTTCACAATTTCTGAGACAAAATTTTTCTAAATATTTAATAAACATTTGTACAATTTCATTCTCATCTTTAAAGTATGCTGAACAGTTCAGAAAACTTTGATCTAAACTCCATTGTTTCATTTCCATTGATCTAAACTCATTTCGGAATGTTCAAATATATTGAGTAAAAAGTTCTGATTTCCAAATTATATGTGGTAATTTTTGTTCGTCAGTTATTGAGAGATACACGGCGGTAATTTGTTGTTCAGAAATCCGGTATGTACGATATCCGGTAATGATAGCCAATAAGTTGCAAAAGTCCTGAAGCTGTAGTTGCGGAAAAATTTGAGGTTCCTGCGAGAAATAAATAGACCTATCGAAGAATATTGCACATGAAGCGATATAATGTCCAGTATGGGTGCTCCATCACAGGTCATAGCCAATAAAGTTTGCGAAAGTGCTGCAGAGCGACCTTAGGCGCCTTATAAATCAACCTGAGCTAGAAACAACGAGGAACTCGAGAGTTCTCTTGCTTCTTCTCTTTTCAGCTTTCTCCCTCTTGTTCATCTTAGGGCGATAAAATGCGAACATGCGGCAAAAAATATGGGACCCACTCATGTTCCTGGCAAAGCAGTCAATCACCTTGTTGTATTAACTATGAGTATTTACTGCCCGAGTAAAAAAAATTTTATCGGTCCACCTCGTTGATTAAGTAATTGTCTTCTTTCTCTTCACACGGAGCATTTTCCTTCCAGCAGATTCTAAGAGACGATTTTCATACGAGAAAAATGAAAATCTACTGCAGTGTATCGAAATATTTCACAAACGTCTTTAAACGCTGTAAATGGTTTTTGTAAGACATGTTATTTTAGAAATTGACAACATTCTGTCTTAAAAATTGACATCATGGTGTCAGTTTTTGCAATATGCGTATAAGAATGTATGTGAAATAATAATAATGATATTAATTAAATTAACGATATATGCAGTAATTGTCTTTTATTCGTTTTGTGGTACGTGGAAGAAAAGTGCAAATTGCAGGGCTTTAATAACAATATTTGAAAGTACAGTCCACACGTATGTGTATTATTTAGATTTAAAAAGTGTAATTGATTGTAAGAAATAGATAAAAAGGTGGAAATAATTTGAAAGAGATTGGTGAAAAATGGAATTGATTGATCTCACCGATGGGTATTAATATCGGTTGTAATTTTAGCCACTTTAGAAATGTGATGATCTCTATCACCGCTTGATTGCAAAGTTGAAATTATAGTGTTCTCTCTCTGTTAATCTTGAAATCGTTATCGTGCTCTACACGATTAAGAATATCTAATATGCTGACGCTTAAAATACGACTATTACTAGCAGCCACCAGCAACTGTTTTATAAGGTTTCCTCTTCTACGGATTATAATATATAATCATTATTTTTTCCTACTTGCTGTTCACTTATTATATGCTCAGCTCACAAAGTGGCATTAAATCGATTTTGCTATCCACACCGGTATATTGATATCTTGCGAATAAAGTATTATAATCCAATTCAATGAAATATTTACAAAACTCCTCATTTTTGAAAAGTATTTTAAGTTTGCTAATATCTTGGATAATTTCTAAACGCAGAGAAAACTTGAACTCACTTTTAATGCGAGCTCAAATTGAAAAATGCTAAAGGTCATAGAATGTGGCGCCACCTACATGGCTCATATTTGATGCGGTTCAAATTGAATAGTAAGAAGAAGAAATTAAGTAGCTTACACTTTACTCAAATTGATCCCAGCTTTTTTTGAGAAGAAACTACTACTTTTTTTGTTTAGAACTACAGAATTTGACTACCTTTACTTTTCAATTACAACAAAAATAAAATTCCTTGTACTCTCAAAATGAAGGTTTCTGTATAATGTATAATCTTATTTCTATATAATCTTATGCTCCAATTTATGTAAAAAATAGATATCAAAGTGTAGTTTTTAGCATTCTGTAGAAACTAACAAAAATGAAAACCTTTGAATTATGTCTTTTCTTAAATGAAGCTCTCACAAAGTTTTATGCACAGATTATAAGAACTCTTAATTTCTGTAATCAGTCCCATGCTGGTAATAAAATTTTAGTAAAGTTAATGGTATTCACAAGAAATATGAAAACGCACTTTGATTTATTCTTCAAACTTGTGAGAAATTAACCTGCGTTTAGAAAATGCAATTAAGGAAAAGGAAAATAAATTATACTTACGCAAGAATAATTATATATAGTAAAGTATATTATAAAGTAGTTGAAATTTTTATTAATTAAGAATCAGCAATGATAGTAATAATAAAAGTAATAATAGGCAATAAAATTAATCTTTTCATAACTTTTCGATAGTAAAACTCTAAGACAAAATAAGTTTAAAAACTATATTTTTAAATGTTAAGCGAGAATGTTTTTATTTTTCTTCTTTATTTTTATTTTTCTATTTATTATTCTTTTATTGTGAAACGTAACTTAGATTTTTTACAGATAGATTTATAATTAACTGAAAAAAGAGTAATCTTCTTCCAGTTTGAAATTATAACAAGTGCATCCTCTGATGCTTGAATGCTTGTTACTACTGGTGGTATCATAATTATTACAGGCAATAAATAAGGGGTAAGAATAGCTAGGTTTGAAAAGATAATATACTATTTGGAAAAAGAGATGAGAAGTTAAGTGTATACGGTTGCTAGGCGATTGAAATTATACCAAAAGGAATCTGCGACGACAGATATACCTCCAATCAAAGGATAAATTGCTGCTGGAGTTGATAATGCGGATGTTGACATGAAGCTGTTGATGCCTTATGACCTCTCAAGAAATCCCGCCTCCTTGACATCTTAATTACAATAATTGACCCTTTTCTTCATAAGTCATTTGTTTGTCTTTATTGTTTTTTAACGTCTTTACTGTTTTATTAATTACACAAAAAATGCTTTAATCTCGAATTGTAAAACATTTTTGCACAGAAAAAACTTGATATTTAATTAAATATGATACATCGCCTCAATTTGAGCTGCAACAAATATGAACAAGGTAGCACATTCTAATTTGTTTAACATTGACTCAAGTTGAATTATTTTGTACACATTTTGTTGTATTTACACTATTTAAAAAAACTGTTCCTTGTTTTACATTTTAGTTTTTATAAAGAAAATTGTATTTAAAAATTAAAATTATTCAAAAATAATTAATTATTATTTAAAATTGAAATGTTTATTTTTATACAAGCAGTTTTTATTTTCAAAAGTTATAAATAATCCACGATTATGTTTACCCATTTTTTACAAGTTATCGATATTCCTGAAGTCGGGCGCTGCTGTCAAAATCAGAAACATTGTAAATTAACCTTCTAAAGTTAATTAAACGACCAGTCTGCAAGACATGTCTGAAATTTTTCTTTTTGACGTATTTGTCACGCATTTGCGCCTCTGCCAGGACATAATAAAAGATGCAGGAGAAGCAACTTTTGTTGTTAGAGTAGAAATCAATGATTCGTTATCAGTAAAACTTAAAAAAAATGATTCAACGCCCAAAAGTTTACCTGACAAGATGTATGATTATCTTTTTTACTCTGGTGAAATTCGATACTTTCCTATGAAAATGGCTGAATTAATTAAATTGATAAAAAATAATCCGTTGAAAATTGGTGTTTATCGAGAAGGTGATTCTTTTCCACTCTGTCAAGTGAAAATACCACTTTTTGGTTGCGCCTGCAATTTGGTTAGTTTTTTGCAAGAAAATTTAACAAAAATAATAAAAATAAACAAATTTCTTTAGATTTTATTGAGATAATTGTTAATAATTTTTAATACAATGTTTGTTTATTGAAATTATTGAATATTATTGAATATTATTGAATATTATTGAATATTATTGAATATTATTGAATATTATTGAATATTATTTTCTAATGCAACGATGTTTCAAATATTATTTTTCAGTGTAATGTTTGTTTATTGATATATTATTTTTTAATGCAATAGTTTTATAAAGTGTTAATTTTATAATAGATATCATCTATTGATGAGGAACAGTCTTCAAAAGTTCTTGCGATCGATGGCGCCTTTGATCTTTTGGATCTTGGTGCAAATTTCTCTGGAACAGTTTTCTTAAATATTGCTTTTGTAAACTGTGACAGGTGAGCAAATTATGTCATTTAATCTTTCTCTCAAATTGTTTCAGAGCATTTTTTAATATTTTGTGTTTTAACATGACAATTGTCTATTTCTTAGTATAATCAGCATATACTTTTTATTGAATTAAATGAAATCTTTTCACCCAGATTCCTAGATTCATATTATTCTCAACAAAGCCAGTCATTCCTATTTAAAAACTCTCTTCAAGGATCAGAATACGAGTGCTTTCGTTTTTCCCAAGATTTCCGGACCGATCCTTGCATTTTAAAAAAAATACCTGAAACTGATTGGTCATGTAACTTTGCAGAAGACATAGATAATTTTATCAAAGACCTAATCGTTACTTTACCAAGTTTATGTCATTTATCAACTAAAACACAACCAATCAAAACTGCACGTATTTCCGTCGATAAGTCGTTGCAAAAGAAAAAGGGAAAAACATCGAAAAAGAAACAAAAAACGTAAATAAATAAATATAATAGATAAATAAAAAAAGTAAATAACAGTACAGGAAGCAGGCACATAAATATAAAATAAACAAATAAATTATCGTTCAAAGAAATAATGTTTAATTCACAAAATAAAGTTAAATAAATAAAGTTAAATAAATAAAGTTTCCTTATTCAATAACAAGCACACGTGGTTATTTCTAGATGATAATTCACAGCTTCTTATAATGTTAAGAATTTATTAAAATTATTCTGGGAGAAAAGAGAATGAATGCAGGATATTAATTCCAATCATCTTAATTTAATTCGTTTCGCAACTTGCCGCAACGATTGTGTACTCATTGTGACAAGTTTCGATGCAATCAACGGTGTCTTTTGGATTTATGGAACACGCAAATATCGGAATATATATTAACGAACGCAAAAGAAGTTGAAATTCAACGACTGTGTGTAAAAGCAAAGTGAATATATCACACGAACACCTAGTACGTTCGGTTTTAAATGCTCGCGATGACCACGGGGTAGCTATGAAGCACATACATATACTCGAATGTAAAAAACCTCTTTCTGAATGTCAATGCATGAATTCACGGAAGTAAGTTATACATTTTCTGCCCTACACGAACCACAACTTCTACGATCATATCTTTTTCTGTAGCTCTTCCTTTTCACACGCACACTTCAAACGCAAGCTGTAAACTTTAAAAAGTCATTTATAACTCAGAATCTGATTTTTAATGATTTATTAAAAAAATTGTGTTTTATAGACAAGTTATATGTATATATAAGCAAGTTATAAAAATAAGTTATAGAAATAAATTATAAAAGAAAGTTATATAATTAAGTTAAAGAAAAAAGTTATATAATTAAGTTATAGAAACCAGTTATAAAAGAAAGTTATATATAATTAAGTTATAAAGAAACAAGTTATAGAAACAAGTTATAGAAACAAGTTATAAAAGAAAGTTATATATAATTAAGATATAAAGAAACAAGTTATAGAAACAAGTTATAAATGAAAGTTATATATAATTAAGTTATAATATTCTATATTGCAAGCTCACAGAAAAAACAAACTGTTGTTTTCCATGGCATATGCCTGTAGAATTCCAATGCATCAAAAACAACAGAAAGTCTTTATGGGCGGTAACAGGCAAACATGCATCAAAAACAACAGAAATTTTTTCTTGTGCTCAATTTTAAGCTCGATTGCTTAATTTTTGTAGTTCTAGCTTCTAAGAATTTCTCTTTTGAAGTATTTTGTATTACAACATGCATAACTGGAACTTATTTTTCAGGATAAATAACATTAACGTGTATAATATGTTTTTAGAAAAGAACAAGGTGTGTTCTACTTGGTCAGGTTATTGCAGTTGCATTGTAACTTTGCAATACGTACATCGAAAGTGTACAACATCTGCTGTAAATGTAGAACATGCCTTGGAATTGTATGACCTGTATACAATATGAATCAAAATCTGTCAGGAGTGAACTTTAGTGTTAGTATAATTACACAATACATTCTTTAAATTTTTGCAACGACAAATAACCATTTACTTTTATGTTAATCTTACAAAATATTTATTTTTAATTATAATTTTATTTACAATTCTCGCACATTTAAGTTTAGGAAAAAGGAATCAAGACACAATTTTTTACTTTCCATTTGTACCATTCCATTTCCTTTTTTATAGTTTCCTTTGTTTTCAATCACAGTTTACTTGAAAGTATCAAATTGATATCAAAAACATCAAATTGATCAAGATTTTGTGATCAATTTGATACTTTGTGTGATCAATTTGATACTTTTTGGTATCAAATTGATACTTTCAAGAAAGCTGTGATTCCACTATTTGCGTTTTAATAGTAAAGTAGAAATATAGCACAAATAGAATAAAAGTACAAATAGTACAATTAATACAAATAGTACAATTGAGTGTCCCGATCAAATAACGCGACCGACGCGCGAACTTGTCTTTTTCTACTTACAATTAGAGTCAGACGAAGCACGTAAACTAATGCTTTG
>WNHD01002976.1:0-19952 GCA_011057455.1 Ganaspis sp. Gsp50
GATTATTTATGAAAATTTACCAATTATTAAAATGAAAATTGTAAAATGGTGATCGAAATTAGGTTGTTATAATGTAAAACAAGACATCTATAGACAGTAATGACAAGCAAGCAGTTTAATGGGTTACTGGTCATTAATTATCCTGTTGATTTAGGTCGGCAAAGTGCAAAGGATCTATCGTTGGGAGGAGGTATCGGTTTGATTTATCAGCAATTGAAGTGATTTGATCAATTAATTGGACCCGCGGGGGACAAACAGTGGCATCAATTGTAGCACATACTGACTTACCGATTCACGATGAGTTCAACAATAACCGTGTGATTCCAGAAGCCCTCGAGATCATTTTCTTCGGACAGAGAGCTAGTCGTAGACCTGCCTTAAGCCTCTCACTCACCGGCCATCACACTGTCCACCTTGAATCCATCATCACCTCGTGTCAACAACGAGTAGGCTGCATCTGCACACAGACAAACATTCCAACATAACACCTCTTTCCCCGTATTTCCGGCTTTTTATCAATCGATTCATTTTTCTTTGTTGTGCTTTTCTTCGATTGTAGAGAGTTAGTCTTGATTTTATCTCGTTTTGCTTCCTCAATCAACAAGAGGAAGCTCTGTTTTTTGGGTTTGTTGTTATTGTTGTTGTTGTTGATGTTGTTGTTGCTGTTGTTGTTGTTGAAACTGTTGCTGTGTGCATTTACGATGGAGGATTTTAACTATAGATGTGTGCCTGTTGTTTTCCGGTGTTTTTCCGTTGGTTTTTATTCTATCGCTCTTGTGTTGAAAAGGTTTTTTTATTTCAAGATTGTTGTATTTTTAGATTTTGTATTCCTTGGTATAGAAATTGTTTTCTTGTATTCTTGTTTTTTTATTTTTGTATTAAAGTTTTCTTGAATTCTTATTCCCTTGTTTTCATGTATTTTTGTATTCTTGTTGTCTTGTATTCTTGTACTCATGTTTTTTTTTGTAATCTTGCTTTTTTGTATTCTTGTATTTTTATACTCTCGTATTCTTTTATTCCTGTTTTCTTATTCCCTTGTTTTCTTGTTGTCTTGTATTCTTGTACTCTTGTTTTTTTGTATTCTTGCTATTTTGTATTCTTGTTGTCTTGTATTCTTGTACTATTGTTTTTTTGTATTCTTGCTTTTTTGTATTCTTGTATTTTTGTATTCTCGTATTCTTTTATTCCTGTTTTCTTATTCCCTTGTTTTCTTGTATTTTTGTATTCTTGTATTCTTATTCCCTTGTTTTTTTGTTGTCTTGTATTCTTGTACTCTTGTTTTTTTTTGTATTCTTGCTATTTTGTATTCTTGTTGTCTTGTATTCTTGTACTATTGTTTTTTTTGTATTCTTGCTATTTTGTATTCTTGCTATTTTGTATTCTTGTTGTCTTGTATTCTTGTACTATTGTTTTTTTTGTATTCTTGCTTTTTTGTATTCTTGTATTTTTGTATTCTCGTATTCTTTTATTCCTGTTTTCTTATTGCCTTGTTTTCTTGTATTTTTGTATTCTTGTTTTCTTGTATTCTTATTCCCTTGTTTTCTTGTATTTCTGTATTTTCGTATTCTTGTTTTCTTGTATTTTTCTACTCCTGTTTTGAAATTTTCTTGTATATCCATTGTAATCTAGATTGTATTTTGATTTTTTTTGCGTTTTGTATGTTTATTGTACCGCATTTTTTAATGATACAGTTATAATTTGCATGATACAATTATTTTTGTATAACGTACCGTATTTTTCCGATGTCTGCTTTATTATAGTATTCTTTTGTACAATGTCTACATTGTTCTCTATTCTTGTATGGTGTCTATTGTACTTTATTTTTGTTTGACATCTCTTGTATACTCTATTTTTGTATAGTGCCTTTTGTACTTTATTTTTGTATGATATTTCTTGTTTGCTCTATTATTGTATAGTGCCTTTTGTACTTGTCTTTGTATATCTCTTGTATTCTCTACTTTTGTATGATGTCTCTTGTATTCTCTACTTTTGTATGATGTCTCTTGTATACTCTATTTTTGTATGGTGCATCTTGTATATATTTTCTTTTTGTATAATATCACTTGTCTTCTATTTTTGTATGGTATTTGTTGTTTTTTTTGTATGATATCTGTTCTCTATTTTTGTATCGTACTTGTATTTTATTTTTGTATGATTTTCCTTGTATTCTATTATTATACGATACCTGTTGTATTTTATATTTGTACGATATTCGTGGCTCTTAATTTTTGTATAGCATTTGTTGTACTTTTATGTGATATCTATTGTATTATATTTTTATTCTATTGTTTATTATATTCTATATATCAATTGTATTCGTTTTTGTACAATATTTTTCTCTATATTCTGAGATAAATTATTGTTGTAGAGAAATCTATTGTTGTATTGTATTGCTTCCTCATAGAGAAAGTTCTGTTTTTTGTTTAGTATCATAGCTTTTGTTTTACGTAGTTATGTAGAATATTGTACTTTGTTTTAAAGAATATCTATTGCTGTATCTTGTATTCTAGAATATCTACTGTTGTACATTGTTTTCTAGAATATCTATTGTACTTTGTTTTGTAGAATATTTATTGACTTTGTTTTGTAGAATATCTTTTGTACCATATTCTCTATAATATCTATTAAACCATACTTTTTATGAATCTATTCTTGTGCTACATTTTTGTATTGATTGTAGAATATTCCTATATTTTTTGTACTACATTTTTGTGTTTACAGTCGACTCTATGAATAGTGCCGCAGATTTGCAAGTCTATAAAATTTTTCTCTGAAAACGTTTCTCACTCTCGAGTATGATTGAAGTGTTTGCGTCGCACTCAGTCTTATAGCATGGTCACCAAAGAGGGGGTAACCGTCGAGCTGAAATTCAAAGAAGTGGCACTATTCCTGGTGGCACTATTCATAGAGTTGACTGTATTGTATTTTTGTACTCACTGTGCTACATTTTTTGTATTTATTGTACTACAGTTTTGTATTTATTGTACTGCACTTTTATATCGATTGTAATATATATTTTTGTATGAATTGCATTATTTTTGTATTGATTGCACTATTTTTGTATGTCTACTGTTTTCTATTCTGTATATTTGTTGATGTTATATCTTTTGTATCAATTGCACTATTTTTGTATGTCTATTCTGCTCTACTTTGTATATCTGTTGTATTATTACTTTTTGTATTCAATTTTTTTTTGCTATTTCTTCAGGTTTTGCCGGGACTCGTTTTTGGCGAAGTAGACGGTGACAGTGGTCGATTGAATGTTTGTCTGTGAGTGCACTTTAGTAGCCCTTGAAATGGCGCATTTTTTTATTTTGTGGTGAAGATTTACTGGATTTGGCCAGAAATATGGATTCTCTGGGTCGTGCGCTATTTTTTTCGTTTCATGGTTGGTCGATGGTTGGTGGGTGGAGGGTCCGGCAGATCTACGGCGTATGTGTGACGTATGTGAACAGAATATCTTGTGGAAGATGTGCTTTCTATATTTTATCTCGATTATAATGTCTTTCTGTGCATTCCAAAAGTTTTCTCTTTACTTTTTTTAACAAAATTTTTACTTAATTTTTCCTTTACTCTTTTACTTAATTTTTTCGTTACTCTTTTACTTAATTTTTTCATTACTCTTTTACTTACTCTTTGTCAAACTTATTTCAATTTTACATTTTCGTTTAAACTACAAAGTTATCAATTTTTAATTTTCTTTTAAAAAATAGTTATCAATTTTTGATTTTCGTTTGAGTTTACGAGATGCGCGATATCAGCACGGAATTGGTAAAATTAAGTTGAGAAAGAAGAGCAGGTGGATAGAAAAAATAAAAGAAAAATAAAAAAAAATTATAGGAGAAGTGAGATACATTTCACTGGTGGTGGATGCTGATTGCTAATGCCAATGCGATTGGTTCGAGAAAAATCAGTTTTCTCATGATTTTCTTTTGCTGGAACTGACATAATACTATATATAGCGAGGAGAAGAAAAGAGCGATGATTGATCTGTTATCGAGAGGTTCGAAATGAAACTCCATTAAAGGGACACCTCTTCTTCGTTCAGTGGCTCTTCTTGAGTGCTGACACAGCACCTGGGGACCTGACTCCAAAGCTAATCAGTTAAATTACTCGTTAAAGAAAATCAACAAAAAATTACTTTCAAAAGAAAATTCGTCTCCAGATTATATTTTAGAATAAAAGCACTTCTAAGAACTCTACGTCAACTCTTTTTCCATTCTCTATCTTTACCTTACATTTGTCTCAAGTGTCGAAATTTATCAACTCACTAAATGCAAAATTTGGAATATCAGTGAATAATTAACGAATATCAGTGAATTATCAAAGAATATCAATGAATAATTAATTAATATCGTCGAATAATTAATTAATATCATCGAATATTATCGATTATTTTCGAATATTAACGAATATTATGGAATATTTTCGAATATTAACGATTATTTTCGAATATTAAAGAATATAATCGAATACTATCAATTATTTTCGATTATCTTCGAATATTATCGAACATTATTGCTTATTTTCAAATAATGCTGAATATCATCCAATATCGACTCTCAATTCAATAATTATTCATTGAATAATTAATAATGGATCAATACCAATTTAGAAGAATCAAAAAATAACTAAACGATAAGAAAAAAGCCTATGAAACTTTTCGAAAATACAGAAATATGCAAAACAATCTTTTGAAAAAATAGTCATGCAAAAATATAATGACTATATTAATTAAAAGATTTTTAAAACAGAAAATAAACTAACTCCTTTTTTTATTGATTCTGGCCTGACAAGTACAACTGAAATAAAATAACATCAGAACAGAAAGAAGAGACTTTTTTAAAAAACAGAAGAAATAAAATAAGGAGAACGAAGGCGAATGAAAAAAACCAAGACATCTACAATCATTGATTTTTGTTTGAGAAACAATGTTTGACCATTCTCGATCATTCGTGGAAAAATGAGCAGAGGACGACGAGAATTTTCTTTTTTTGAAGAAAAAAAAAACTGTCAAGAAAAGTTTCTCAAACTTGGTCTTTCTACAAAGAGCATGCTTTCTTCTAAAATGAAACGAGTTACATGGATGAAAATCGAAAAATTGTTTTTCTTTTTTTTTTGCTTCATACAATTTTTTTTCGAGAGTGGATTGAAAATACGAATTGGACCTTATGTGAAAAAATGTACGATATTTTGTAAAACTCAAACGATAGATTTTATAATAATATTTAATTGCAAGTAAATTAAATGAATAAAATATTTTTAACTGAAAATATTAATTGAATACATAAAAAAAAAAGTTTCTAAAACAAAGTCAAATATAAATATTGAATTTTAAACTTTTATGTATTTTACTTTTGGAAAAGTTATATTTTTGTATTTTAAATTCTGTGAAGATAATAGTTTAATTATATTATATAAAAAATCTTTTACCCGTTTTCAGAACGTAGAAATTGAAAAAAAAAGTTTAAATATTTTATGCATACCACTTCCTCGATGCAATATACTGAGTAGAGGTCTCTGTCAAATATATTGGCTTTTAATTTAAACCAAAAATTAATTAATTAAGTGTTTATTGGCTACATTTACTGCAGAGACTTCACTTCAAAATTGATGTTTAACTGGTCGAAAGCAATTCATTGTTTAATTAATTTAAGCTAATTCTGCGTATTTAATTTTTCGGTAATTTAATTTAATATAAATTAATTGATAAAATTTAAATATTCATAAAAAGTAAATAAATTGAAAAGTAGCAACATTTTCATTGATTTTATCTAAAGTCATATTTCAAAAATTCAAAATGGCGGAGAAATGGCATAAGAAATTGATAAAAGTTATATATATTTATAAAATTAAGTATCTAGAGGTTTCTTGGGTCGCTGATAAAAAATTTGAAGTAAAAAAGTATAAGAAACTTTTGGAAGTTTTTCATATACATAAAAACACAGCTTTTTCTACAAGGAATAAAAAGTGGTTAAAAAAAAAATCGCGTAAAAATTGCAATTGTTTTTAAATAATGATTTCAGGCGTAAATCTCGAAATTCAAAATTTGAGATTAAAGTTCTAACTTAACGGAAATAAAAGTGAGTACAAAAATTCAGTGTAAATTCAGGGCATAAAAAAGGTCGACGTGCTTTTCATTATTTAGCACAAAGTGTGAATAATAAGGAAGCAATTGAAGGGAATCACGCATCTCGAAACTTAGAAGGTATTGGGATGATTTTTAAATTAATTCGTTGGTCTGTTGTCAGTGATTGATTTGATCTTGAGGGCGTCGAGTCAGTTAACTGGATCTTGTGTGGAACTTTTTTCTGTATGAATATTATGTTTGATTTACAATTATTGTTGTGTGATAAATTCAGTGCCAATGTTAATGTCAAATTAAAAAAATATAACCTACACTAAAATATATGCCTGTTGTTTCATAAATAAATACACAATATCATTTCGTCACCTTAATAAGCAAACCTCGTAACTCCACTTTTGGTCGAAATTGACTTTTTGGTGTTAATCAATTCTTTATAAGTAAGCAAATATATATATTAAATGTTATAACTTTTATGCAATGAATATAATCGCAAAACTGTGACAAGCAAACCTCGTAACTCCCGCGCGAAAAAGTTTTAATGGCAAACCTCCTAACTCCCTCTATGATTATTCAATATGGCGGAAATCTGTTAAATCTGTCAACATTCTACTTTGCAAGCGTTGTGTTCTCAAACTTTAAGAGATTGTTTTAGTTTTTAAAGTGAAAATTTCGACTGTTTTATTACCATGGTAAGTTTTTGTCAGCTTATCTTATACAAAAAATAATACAAAGAATTATTCAATATTTATTTTAAGAAGTTTTATCCGCTAATGTAAATGAATTTTTGGTTATGTTTATATTTTTGGACGTTTAAGTTACTTTTAATAATAAAAAATGATATAAATTTACGAAATAAAGAAAGTTTCTTATAAAAAAACTGTAATTTTACCGCTAGCTATACAGGTTATGTTGTAAGATATCAAAACTTGACATTTTGTTTAATAGTAACTTTGATTTAACATGATTTTTTTTTAAGTTTATACATTTACAGAATTTATAATTTTATTTACTTTTTTAGACACAACTTACTTTAAATATGAACTTTCACAAAATTGTTTCTTTTATTATTATAAAAAATGTAAACACAAAAAAATTTGTTTACAATACTATTTAAACAGTCGTTTATTTTTTAAAATAAATAACCTGCAATGTCAAAATTTACTCGATATGTATTTTTATATTCAATTATATAATTTTTCTAGGGAAGAAAACGTAAACAAGTGGCAAAAAATAAGGTTTCAATTAATAACATTGGCCAGGATGAATGCGAACAATCCTCTTCTAGAAAAATTATTAATAATCTAGGAAATAAAACTAGGAAAAAAAATGATAATAATTATAACAAAGATATTCTTGACATAGACGCAAATAACAACTCGGATGATGTCAATAAAAGTAAGTTTATTTAATTCTTTTCATTTAAAGTGGTTTAATTCTTTGACTTAACCTCAAACTTAAAATTTTTTAAAAGTAAAAAAATATTTAAAAATCATTTTAATTCATTTTGAAAGATTAACACACAATTCATAGCAAATACTATTTTTAGACGCAATATTATCTAAGCCTAACAGTAATTATTTAAAAATATTGTTTAGATTTACATAATAATAAATAAATTTATTTTGCAATACAAACATTTTTTGTTCAAAAATTATGCAAACAAAAATAAATTTGATGTTCTTTACATTTTTTAACCAATACATTGTTAACAAAGCTAAACAAACAGAATTGTAAATAATTTTATAAAAAATATTTTATAAAATCTAATAAAGTTAATAAATCGAAAATTTAACTTCATGTATATCAATTCATTCGAAATACGTTTGAGGTTGAGTTAAAAAGTTGTAACTTTTTTGTATGATAAAAAAATAGTTTGAATAAATTTTATATACTATTGAACTGTTTCAGGTACTGTACCAGTGAACTCCAAAGATGATTCTGAGCCTAAGCCTTTAGATCCAAAAAACCACAATGATAATTGTCAGGAAGAAAATGAAAATATAAGTGAGGAAAACATTACAGCAGAGTGTAGCAGGCCATACATTTCTTCACCCTTAAATGCTGATTTTTTTATCAGCGATGATAGCATGGACAAAAAACTTGTCCCTTATTCTGATACTTCTGACAGTGAAACTTATATTCAAAAGCGAAACAAACGAAAGAAGATAATTAGAAAAAAAAGTGCTGATTGGAAACAAGACATAACTCAACGAAAAAGAGAATATGGTTTTCCATATAAAGGGAAGAAAAAGGAAAAAGATAAATGGATATACGACATAGAGAAGAAAGGAAGACTTTTAAAACCTAGATGCAAATGCAAAGACAATGGAAAAAATAGTAAACTAAAATGCAATGAAATAACGGATGAAGATCGAGAAAACATTTTTAATTCATTTTGGGGACTTAATTGGAGTGAAAAAAAATTGTTTGTTAATAGTACAATGAAGAAAAGTAAAATTCGTAGACCAAGAGGAAGAAAAAATGAATCAAAATCAAGACGTGAATTTTCATTTGAATTTTATCTTCGACCAAAAGAAGAAAATATTAGAGTATGTAAAGATATGTATCAAAATACGTTAGCTATTGGAGGATGGACTATTTTGAACTGGAAGAAACAAGGGCTAAACAGTGATGGAAATTACAAAGTTATTCAAAAGAAAGTACCTAAACCTGCTTTTAACGAAGAAAATGATGGCTTGGAACGCTTTATAAAATCTTTACCCTTAATGGAAAGTCATTATTGCAGACAAAATACTTCGAAACTTTATCTTCAACCTGATTGGTCATCGAAGCAAGCTCTTTATAAATTTTATGCAGACGATTGGTGTCGTGATAACGAAGTCAAACCTATGTCTTCTTGCTCATTTTATCAAAACTTGGAGAGAAAAAACATTTCAATATTTAAACCCAAAAAAGATGAATGCGAGCTGTGTACTGCTTATAAATCTGGAAATCTGTCTCAGGTTGCTTATGATCACCATATTTCAAAAAAGGACGAAGCGAGGAATGAAAAAATTCAAGATAAAGAGAATGAGAAAAACGTTTTCGCAATGGATCTTCAAGCTGTATTACTTTGTCCTAAATCAAACGTTTCTAGTCTTTATTATAAGATGAAACTAAAAGTCCATAACTTTTGTATTTACAATTTAAAAACGAAGGATGCTAATTGTTTTTTATGGAATGAGACAGAAGGTGGGGTAAATGCTGAGGAGTTTGCATCAATCGTTGGAAATTTTCTAGACAAAGAAGTATGTCCTTCCCTAAAAGACGATAACAGAAGAATAATAATCTACAGTGATGGTTGTACATCCCAAAATAGGAATAATATTATGGCTAATGCCTTGTTAAATGTATCCATGTTAAACAATGTCGAAATAGAGCAAAAATATTTAGAAAAAGGTCATACTCAAATGGAGGTCGACAGTTTACACGCTTGCGTTGAGAGAAAACTGAAAAATAAAATCATAAACACTCCTGCAGATTATCTCAATGTATGTCAAGAAGCTAGGATTAATCCTCAGCCGTATAATGTTCAATATTTGACATATGATTATTTCAGTTCTTTTGAAGACTTGCTCTTCTACAAATCTATTCGTCCTGGAAAAAAGACTGGAGATCCAACCGTCACTGATTTAAGGGCTTTAAAATACGCTCCTGATGGAAAAATTTATTATAAGTTGAAGTTTTCTGACTCGTGGACTCTTTTATTGCAACGTAAAAATCAATCTGTCGAACCAAGAGAATTAGCTAGTCTGTCCAAACTTTACAAAGAAAGACTGAAAATTACTAAAAGAAAGTATGATGACTTACAAAGCATAAAAAAATCCCTTCCAACGGACTTCCACAATTTCTATGACAATATTCCTCATGAAAATTAAGATCCCTGGTCTCTGTATGATTTATAAAACTCTAGTGCACAAATTTACGGTGATAATAAGAGGCTGTTTCAGTTAATTAATATGTATAAAATTATTTTGTTCTAGAGCCGTAAGTTTTAAAGTTTAATAACTTTTATTGATAACTTAAATATAATCAAATGTTCTTCATGAAGATTAAGATCCTTGGTCATTGTATGATTCATAAAACTATAGTGGATAAATTTATGGTGATAATCAGAGACTGTTTAAGTTAAATAATAAGTATAAAATTATTTTGTTCTAGAGCCGTAAGTGTTGAAGTTTATGAATTTTTAATAATAAATTAATTAAAATAAATAAATTGTCTTAATAAATTCACATTCTTTTAATTCCCTAGTCTTATTACCGTAAAACAGATTTGCAATTAACCTTTAAAATTGACAAAAATGTATTTTTATGGTTATTAATTACTTTTTATGATATAAAATGTATGCTATTAATTACAGTTTTTTTTATATTATTAAAGTGAAATTGTAAATGGTAAAATAAAGTAAAATGGTATATCATATTCATGAAAATGAGACTGAAATAACGTTTGTTCCTTAATAATTATAAGTTAAATATTTTTTACGCAAAAAGTTTTCAGCAAATAATAGAACTAAACTTCTTATTTAAACCCTAATTTTTTTAAAAAACTGACAAAATTAAATATCAATATATATTTGACATTATACACACAAAAAATGACCTATGAAACTGTTTCAAATTTTTATTTTTAAAAAGTGCATAATCCTCGTAACTCCTAAAAAATGTTAGTTGATAGAGGTACTAAACTCCTAACTCCATCTTTAGAAGAATAAACAAATTTACAGTCAATAAATATTTGATTTCCATACTCATATTATAAAAGTATTCCTTATACATCTAATTAAATTTATAATTTTCACTAAATGTTAAATGAAATGTTTATAAACAGTTTTTTTGCTCTCCTGTAAAGTTTCATAAAATGGAGTTACGAGGTTTGCTTATTAAGGTGACGATTTGTGTGATCCCTGTTTGAGTGTATAGAGCTTTGGATTTCTGCGTGTACTCGTCGTACACATTGTCTGTGTTCAAGTAATGTACAGTATCAATGTACACAATGTTATCCATAGAGTATCCCGTAATTTGTAGTTACGATCGTTATAATTGACGATAACTGGACACACGAGTCTCACTCACAGTCAATATACAATTATTCATTTATGAAAATTGATGGAAAATTGAATAACCATTTTCCAAATGCCAACGAAGTCCCTAGTTTCTTGAAAAAAAATTTTTAGATGTTTCATTAGTTTTATAAAAAAAAAAAAATTAATTTCAGAGACTTGGGTCAAAATAATGATAAAAGTTCCATTCTAATTTAAAGATTCTAAGTACTATTTAGACAGCACTGGTTGTCATTTATTCAGTGAATATAAGATCTTTTAGACAGTACTGGGTGCCCTCTAGGCAGTACAGGGTGCCCTCTAGACAGTACAGGGTGCCCTCTAGACAGTACTGGGTACCCTCTAGGCAGTACTGAGTACCCTCTAGACAGTACTGGGTACCCTCTAGACAGTACTGGGTACCATACAGATAATAGTAAGTACAGAGTATCATTTAAAGAATACTGGACAAAACTTAGACAGAACTTGGTGCATCCCAGACAGTACTGGGTGACGTATGGACAGTACTGGGTATCATACAGACAGTATTGAGTATCATCCAGATGGTACTCATGGTACTGGGTACCATTTGAATACAGCTAAAGGTCATATAGACAGTACTGGGTGCCAATGTTACAGTTCTAATCACTATAAGGACAGTACTGGGTGACATTTAGACAGTGGTGGATGCAATTTAGACTACTAGGCACCATTAGGAGATTACTGGGTCCCATTTTTACTACTCGACACAATTGGGACAGTACTGAATACCATTAGGACAGTACTGGGAACCATTACAGCAGTACTGGGTACCATAATACAATACTGAATGCAATATAAGCAGTACTGGGCACCATAAGGACAGTACTGGGTGCCATTTAGATTACTGGACAGCATTATGATAGTACTGGATGCCATTGAGATTACTGAACACCATTAAGACAGTACTGGGTGCCTTTTAGACTACAGGGGACCATTAGGTCAGGACTGGGTACATTTAGACAATACTGGGCATCATAAGGACAGTACTAGAGGTCATTTACATTACTGGTTACCATTAAGGCACTACTGGGTACCATTATACAATATTGAATGCAATGTAGGCAGTACTGGGCACCATAAAGACGGTGCTGTATGTCATTGAGGTTACTGAGCACCATTCAGACAGTAATGGGTGCCATTCAGACTACTGGATACCATAAAGACAGTACTGGATACCATAAAGACAGTACTGGGTACCATTAGGACAGTACTGAGGGTTATTTAGATTGCTGGTTACCATTAAAATAGTACTGGGTACCTTTATACAATATTGAATGCAATGTGGGCGCCATAAAGACAGTACTGGGTTCCATTTAGACTATTGGGGAACTATTAGGACAGTACTGGGTACCATTAGGACAGTACTGAATGCCATTTAGACTATTGAGGAACTATTAGGACAGTACTGGGTACCATTTAGACACTATTGGGCACCATTGGGACAGTACTGAGTGCCATTTAGACTACTGGGGAACTATTAAGACAGTACTGGGTACTATTTAGACACTACTAGTCACCATTAGGACAGTACTGGGTGCCATTTAAACAGTACTGGGTATCCCGTATGGTATTTTTCAACCATAACTGTTTTTTTTTGTCAAAAATTTATCTTTCTAAATGTTTGAAAATCTTTTATCTAATTTTGTTTGTCTGTTATAAATTTCCAACTTTTTATTTTTTCTACTTTTTTTGTTGGAAAATTCAAGTGGAGCTTTCGTGTCTCTATTGTGAAAAATTTATTACAAAGAAAACACATCAGGGTGAAGTGTGTGGCAAGTGGATTGGGATTAATTCGAGAATCTAGGAGAGCTGATGGACAAGCGATTATCGTGGGTATGAGCGAAACGTTGCCAGGGTGATTTTGTCCCGTAAAGGTAACAGCTCCACTTAATTCCACCAGCGATTACGTGATTGTCTCTCGTGCTAATCGATACTCTCTCTCTCTCTCTCTCTTTCTCCCCTCTCTTATATCAAGAACTGAAAGCCAACCTAATTGTAAGATCAAAGTGATTTTTCGTGTTAAAAAGCCTCAATCAACTTTTAATTTAATTCCACTCTAAAAACGAAACTTAATTCAAAATACTTTTGTAAAATTTACTATACAAAAATACCGAATAGTAGTAAACTGAATTCGAACCGAAAAATCGACTTAATTGAATTATTTATTAAACATTTAGTTAATTAAACTTTTTAGCCAAAAATGATTTAATTTTCAACCATTTTCTTCATTAAAAGTGGAACTTTAATAATTTTTTACAACCTTCGTTTATCGTTGCGAAAAATAATTGAAACGCAAGAGTTTTAATATATTAAAAAGGAGAAGTACGTTTTGAATAAAAATTAAAATGACAGGGAACATTGGAAAAAGAAGAACTTTTAAGGTTCACTCTTTTCTGTGATTATTGTTGGAGATTAAACTAACTAGGTAAAGTGGAAGCTTTTCAAAAGCAAGCAGTGGATTAATAACGCTCGCCAGAGCTGTATAATTTGCGTTTAGATCATAATCATAACTGTTACTAGAAACCGAGTCAAGCTCACTTGGTCCATCTAGGATTTTATAGCTAACCATGACTTCCACTCGAATTACCCTTTTTCATTACAGAAAAAATTCTTCCAACTGAGAATGCTTCTTTTAATGAGACAGACACACGAGATTCGGCAAACTAAACATTCATTATTTTTATTTCCTTCACAAAAGTAGGTACTTTCAAAACGAGAAATTTCTGTCGACATTTTATTCATATGCAGTAAAAGTGTATTTAAATCTAATAAAATCTAAATGTGATTGTAGCTAAAATATTTAGTTAAAAGATATACTCTTAGAAGACGGCCATATTGGAACCGCCATTTTGAATTTAAAAATTTTATTTGAAATTAATTTGAAATTAAAGAGAAGATTCGTGAACAGTCTGAAAATGAATAACGAATATAAATTCGTAATACCCAGTGTCGTAAAATACAAAAACTTTTTTAAAAATTGTCAGCCATATTGAATCCGCCATGTTGTATTTTTTAATTCCATGACTAGATTCGTAATTAGAGACGAGAAAAACCCCTGTGTAGCAACTTTCAAGCCAATCTGATCAATTCTTAAACAGCTTCCGCCATATTGAAGTCGCCATTTTGGATTTTTGAAATCTAACTTTATATTCGTAATCAACGATTCTAAAAATCACAAAAATCCACTGTATATTTGTTTGAAAAAATTCGTATGAATTCTAAATAACTAAAACAAGAAACATTAACTACATTTCTAAAAATCAACATGGCCGATCCAATATGGCGGAAGCTACTTTTCAATTATAAGATTTTAAATATTCAAAATAAAAGATACAATATGCTGGACAATTTTATGAAAAAAATTAATAAATTTTATGAATCTCTACATCAACGAGTTTTTTCGGGTCACTGAATACAATTTTGATCTCAGATTTCAAAAATCCAAAATGGCGGATACAATATGGCGGGCAAATATTTTAAAAATTGACAAATTTTAATGAAACTTGATATCGAAAAGTTTCCTGAATGAACGAAAAACATTCTGATATCAGATTTCCCAAATTCAAAATGGCGGACAAACTTTTCAAAACTACAAAATGGTGGATACAATATAGAGAACAAAATCTTATAAAACAATGCTTCCCTATGAGGAAGCAAAATTGTTCAATTTTTATGAAACTCGATATCCAAGGATATCTTGGATCACTGAATACAATTCTGACATCAGATTTCAAAAATCCAAAATGGTGGATGCAATATGGCGGACAACTTTTTCAAAAATTGTTAGAATTCCATGAAACTCGGTATCTCAGGGTTTTTCGGGTCACTGAATACAATTCTGATATCAGTTTTCAAAAATTCAAAATGGCGGACACAATATGGCGGACAAATTTTTAAAAAATTGATAGATTTTCATGAAATTCGGTATCTAGCTGTTTTTTGGGTGACTGAATACAATTCTAATATCAGACTTAAAAAATTCAAAATTTCGGAAACAATATGGCGTACTATTTTTTAAAAAACTGTTTGATTTTCATGAAACTCGATATCTAGGGGTTTCTTGGGTCGCTGAATTAATTTTGCTGCATCTTGAATTTCTGTGAACGACATTTGAAGATAAGTACTTTGTCGATAGGGATTTCAAGGAAACGAGAAATCAAAGATTGATTAAAAGTAAGGAAAGGAGCGATGTTAGTAAGAAAACAAAAATGAATCTATCGAACTATCGACAGATCTAGTTTTATAGAAACGGCAGTTTGAGCACAATGCATATATAAAATGGTGTTTCGACAGAGAACGGTGGCTTTCAATTACCGGCTTCAGTTGCATCGAGAGAATGTTTTGTGGGTTTTGACGCTACTGAATTGCCACCAGTCGCGGTTCAATTTCCTAGGTGCAATTTCCTTGTCGGCATGTCTGCAGGTGCGTCGAAATGACATTTCTATTCTAGTAGAACTAACGAAGATCGCGCTTTATTCCAAGGAAAAGGGTCTCAATACTTGATAGATATCGATTTAAGAATTCGCTTAATTTTTTATTAAAATCCCAAATATGAAATATTCATTTCACACTCAATACTGATTTCGTATTTTTCCTGTGTATTTATTTTTGAAATATATTGCATATTTTACATATTTAGATATTTAGATATTTTATATATTTTTATATTTTCTACTTTTATATTTTTTATTTCTTTAATTCCTACTTTTATATTTTTTATTTCTTCATTTTCTACATTTATATTTTTTATTTCTTTATTTTTTACTTCTATATTTTCTATTTCCATATTTTCTATTTTTCAAAGACAAAATTTTGTCGTTGAAAAAAAAACAAAAAAGAAAGTGTGGCAAAAACTTCGCCACTTTTCCTTTATATTACAATTATTTTATTCTGCAACAGCTCTTTGGAAATAAAAATTCAATTGCAGAGATGTGCAAATTCTACCATTTAAATCCCTTTTATTGTGTAGATGACGAGTGAATTTATAAATCCACAAAAGCAGTAATAAATTCACAAAAGCAATGTAAATGGAATAAAATAATCAAAGAATTTAAAACTAACAAAAAAGAATCTGAAATTACCAAACAAAGAGCCGAAAATCGGTCAAACAAAAATTGAAAATTTACTAGATGGCTTTTTTTATCAACTTAACTGTAAAATCGAATTTCGTTCTGTTTGAACATTTACTTACAAATTACAAAGATTTTAATTTTATCTGAAATTCACGGTTATAAAAATATAAAAGTGAAACATTTAGTTTAAATCAAATAAAATATACGTGAAAGTGAACAAACATCGAGTAATTCTGGATTCGAAATTCTGACAAAGGACGTGCAAACACTGAAAACTGTTTTATAATATGCTAGAATGGTCTGAATTGTTTAAAAAAAAGCAAGTTTCGCATGAACTTTGGATCAATCTGATATTGCTTTTTTTATGTTTTTTTCTTAAAAGACGAAGAGAGAGAGAGAGAGAGAGACAATCAACTATCTAGAGAGTAACATTGTAGTGTCATTTTTTTGTTTTCGTAAAATATTTGCCTTTTAGAAACAGGGTCAAGCTAAACTCAGGACACTGTGTTGGTATCAAGGGAGAATTGTGATAAAATATGATACTCTTTTGCTCTCATAGTGAAACGTAATCCTGTGCAATCTCACGACGAGAGAGCCACTGAGAGCTCATGTATCTTGTATATCACGCGCGATCTACTGTGTTGTCATGGAGATCAGTGTTCATTTATACAGACTATTAAAGCTCGCATATAGATCAACAAATTATTTTCAAATTAACTCTTTTATATCATTATCGTCACAAACGAATTGCAAATTCCCTCTATAAAATTCCATTACTCTAAATTCCATTACCCATCCCCATTTATTTCAAAAATAGTATTTTTCTTCAAATTTCTTAAGCGCTTGTAATTTGGACGTGACTTTAGCCATTTCCTTCTCGTCCCACTTTTCGAAAACTAATATTCGTATCAAAAAAATATTCGCGAATTGACGCTTTTCTGGTATGGATTCTAAATGTTCTTTTATTATTTTTTGGGTAAAAGAAACAAGCAAAAATGTCTACAGTCACGCCTTAAAGATAATTTTGCCAAAAGACGGTCATATTAGCTACGTGAGATTGTTATAAAATTGTTATTAAACAAAAAGATAGTTAAGACAAATTTTCAAGTACGTTTTCAAATATCTTGGACATATTCTTTTTAAGATGGACGTGACTTTAGACATCTTCTTTTTATCCCATTTTTCGAAAAGTAAAAAAACTAATAACTCTATAAAAGAAATATTCACTGCTTTCCTGATA
Organism: Ganaspis sp. Gsp50; assembly: GCA_011057455.1. Lineage (NCBI taxonomy): Eukaryota > Metazoa > Arthropoda > Insecta > Hymenoptera > Figitidae > Ganaspis > Ganaspis sp. Gsp50. The sequence continues at coordinate 17,487 of WNHD01002976.1, forward strand.
TGGCTTGTAAATTTTCTTTTATGTTCTGAGAAAGTAGGAGAAGCAGAAATGTCTAGAGTCCCGCCGTTAGGCTAATTTTTCCAAAAAACATTATTATTAATATTTGATTAATAACATTATTATTACAAAAGAGGATAGACAACATAGATTTTCAACTAAATGGACATTCTAAATGGACATTCTAAATGGACATTCTTAAAGGTGGACGTGACTCTAACCATTTTGGTTCCTCACACAAGCATTCATTGTTCAAAAACAACTGAATAAAATTAATAATCTCTTTTGCAGCGATTTAGATTCATGTCAGACGTGAAAAAAAAGTATTAAAAAACTATCAGATAGTTTTTTAATACTTTTTTTGGATTATAAAAATCAGTGAAAATGGAATGGCTAGAGTCCCGTCCAGATTTAATTATAAAATCAAATCAACATTCAGATACAAAAGATTGGATGATAAAAGTTCTCTTTGTAGAAATATGGACACTAGTTTCAGTTTCATCACTGCTTTGTAGTTTTTTTCAGAAATCAGATCAAAAGGAGATGGCTAAAGTCACGTCTACCCTCAAGGGACACGATATTTGAGCACGGACGAAAGAACTACTTTATCACTTTCTTTTGCAGATAGCGTCACACTCTCAAATAGGTAGACAAGATTTGTTCAAGTGCATGCAATGGACGGGACTCTAGACACTTCTTTCTCTCCGTTGTCTCAAAAATCACAAAATTAGTATTCCAAAAAATGCGTCGTATTTGTAATCCAAATCTTAAAAAATGGCTAAAGTGTATTAAAAAAAAATAAAAAAGTATTAAAAAGGCGGAATTTTAGCCACTTACTTTTGGTCTCTTTTTTCTAAATAATAAGAGGAAATAATTATTCAGCGTCAAAAAGGTAATAACCTATCGTAACTTTTTATTCCTCCGATTAAAAATATGTAATTATTTTTCGAGTTTTTAAGAAAGGACTAGCAAGAAAAGACTATAGTCCCGTCCTGTAGGTGCGCTTAACATTTGCCTCGACATTTGCTTTGTGAAAATACTTGAAAATGAAAAATTAAAATAAATTTCAAGGGGTAAAAATAGAATTTCATTAGAAATAAAAGTAGAGTAATTATGAACTTATTTGGAAAGAAAATTCTACTCTTTCATCAAGCAGTCGAGCAGCACTGCACTTTTCGCGAAAATGTAAATAGAGAATATTTTTCCTCTTTTTCTGTGCAAAATTCACGGTTTAAAATATCGACCCATTCACACAGTCTAAAACTAAATATACGTTAAAAAACCGCCATGTTTAATTGCGTTTTATTTCTAAAAAAAAGTGGGCTTTAGACCACTTAGTGGACGTGACTTTAGCCATCGGTCTAATAGACGCACAAATAATTAAAAAAATAATTTCCTTTAACACATAAAGACATAATAATAAATAATAAATGATAATAAATAATACTGAATGATAATAAATAATGAATGATAATAAATAACAATAAATGACAATAAATTATAATAAATAATAATAAATGATAATAAATAACAATAAATGACAATAAATGATAATAAATAATAATAAATGATAATAAATAATAATAAATGATAATAAATGATAATAAATAATAATAAATGATAATAAATAATAATAAATGATAATAAATAATGAATAAAAATAAATAACAAAAATACTAAATAATAATAAACAATCTTGTGTAAAATAAATTTAAAAAAAGTCGCTAATGAAATTAATAACAAACATCAGTCCTAAACAAACTAATTATAAAATTCTGTGTACTCTTACAAGCGACTTAAATAAGAAAAAAAACCACCTAGAATTTCCTACTCTTAAAAACCGAGACTATTTAATTTCCACTCCTGGTTTTATTTAATTTCACCCGAGCGGGTTTCGACTAAGAAGCGTACGTAAAGGTGAAAGCTTAAGGGTCCGAATAATGAAATGACCAGAAAACGAGATTACAACTCTTTGGAGCTTAATTCCAATCAATGCGCATAAATTTCCTAAAAATGTGTATTTTCATCGACATTATTTTTCAAATGCCTTTTTATCTTTTAAACAAGAAACTAAGTAACAAATATACAAGGAATTTTTCAACTTTAAAAGACCAGAAACTACATAAACGCAGATTACAACTAGATTATTAGTTTTGTCGGAAATTCTCATAGTTAACCTCAAACTATCGAAACTCACTAATTTTCTAGATTATATTCGAGGAATTTCCTTCAGGATATGGACACGCAAGATAGAAAGTGGTAAGCGCAGCGCAATTATCGACAAGCGGTTTCCACTGCTTCTTGTTGCTTGGCTACCAGCAAAGTACAGGTAATGCAATTTCGGTGTACCGAAAAGTCTGTGTACCAACAACATGTACAAACCCTAGAATTTCACAAATTAAGCTTTGAGCAGACCTCAACCAATTCACAATCAATAATCAAACAAATCCTTATCCATTTCCTTTATTA
>WNHD01002977.1:0-13650 GCA_011057455.1 Ganaspis sp. Gsp50
ATTGTTTAGTAAGTTGGATTAAACAGTGTTTGTGTAATAACTTGTAATTATTTATTTTATATACATATTTTCATTTTACATGCATCCAAAAGTTTATTTGTTTAATATATTTGAAAGATTTATTCAAGTTTAAAATTACCTCTTTAAGTGGGACACATGCTTTTTGGACCTGGATAAGTGGGAAACCTCTTTAAGTGGGAAAAATTTTTCGGTCTTTCAGTTCCCACTTATCCAGGTTCGACTGTATTATCAAATGTAACGCCCCTGGAATGTAACGTCCCCTGTTTCCCAAAGAAAAATTCAAAAACAAAAAACTGAGTAATAGATTAAGGGTTATAAAACTTTAAATTTGACTCTTTGTAAATATAAAAGTGTAAACAAACAGTAATTTGCAATAGAAACTGTGTGGACAGAGGTAAGAACTTTTAGATTATTAACTAAACTTAAAATATAAACTAAAAATATTATTGAAGAATTAAAAAATTATGAAATACTCGTGTTTTATTACAAATAATTTTTAAAATTAGTAAAAATTAATGAGAGAAAATTGTATAACCAAACTGCCAGCATAAGCAATTTAAAACTATAATTATTGCTCACTACTTAGCAATCATGCTCAGCCAGTCAAGAAATGGACAAATTATATCCTAAATATCATGACCTGATAGAATAATTTTATAAAATTAAACTTTTTTTCGTAGTACGACGATGAGTCGATTTTACGCGTTCAGTGAGAATTACCCATATAATATTAATTTTATTTGAGAAACTTTTTAGTGGGCGAACATTAGTTATTTCCTTTCATCATTTTTATTTTTAATAGGATTGTCATTCTTAGTTAGTAAAATGTCATGATCAATTCTGAGGATTTTTTATTATAATTTTAAAAAGAATAGAAATATATTTAACTATATTTTTATAGAATGTAAAAAATATAAAGTAATGACATTATTTAAAGTCCAAGATAAAATTTAACAGCAATTCCAAAAAGTATGTATAAAAAGTTTTAAGAATATTAGTTGTATTTTCTTACTGTAAATAAATTTAACTATCAGGTATATTAAAGTTAAATAAGAATTTGTGATTTTTAGTTCAAAATAAAACTATAAATTAGCCAAAAAATGTTTAAAAATAAAAAAGTGTTCCATAAATGCTATCAATTATTAAAGTATTTAAAGTTTAAAAGAGTGCACATATTTAGGCTACAAAATTTAAGGATTTTTTAAAGTGATTTCGTAATGTTACGAGGGTTTTAGAATAATTGTTTATGCAATAAATGATTGAAAAATTAACAGAAATTTTGTCGAATTTGTTTTTCTTTGCAAAAGCTCAAAATTCCACTTCCCTGTATTAAAATAATTCAATTATTTAAGTAACAAACATTTATTTTAAAAATTTATTTTTACTTGAGAGTAAACAATTCTACGAAACAAAATACTTAGACATTACCTTATATTTCTTTAAAAATATTTAAATTTTTTTCTAAAAATTCCATATTTCTCAAAAGAATTTCATCCTTTTTTAAACATATTTAAATAAAATTTTATTTTACTATTGTTAATTAAAATTCTAAAGTGAATAAATATCATTCGCAAATAAATAAAGTTGCGAAATTTTAACTGAGTAATGACTATGAAATGTCAAAATCTTGCAAAAAACAATTAAATGCATAAACAACCAACTTCAGTTGTAGACAGAATGAAAGAATTAATGAATAAATGAAATTGTCTATTATTATTATTAATTTTTACAAAATCTCTGTAGGAAACAGGGATATAGCGCAATTCTTTTAAAGTCTACTATTTCCGGTATTCTCTTTCGATAACTAATTTAAATATACACGAAATTATAATTTCCGATTATCCAGTTGAAAAAATTACTATTTTCGACAGCAAAATGAATATATTAAAAAATAATATATATAAAAGTAGTTACCATTATTTTATTTCTATTGAGTAATAAATCAAATAACATAACCTACAGAATATTTTGAAAATATTACTATTTTCGATACGACCAGTAACATAACTGTTTGACGAATATTTTTTTAGTGCATGAATGAGCTCCAAATATACCATAAACACCATGAATTGATTCTAAATATATTTGGATAATATCAATATGCTTTGTAAGCTTCAATAAGTTATTTATACACTTGGTGGGAAAATAATGAAAAGTGGTAATGTTTCTCGAGTAATGGTCGTTTTAAGGAGGTTGGTTGAATCCATCGCACCATGAATTGACTCCAAGTATTTTTGGATAATATCCGGATGCTAACATGTAACGTAAAACAAATTTTTATACACTTGGTATGAAAAATAAAGAAAAATCGTAATGTTTCTTAAGTGGGAATGATTTATGGGAGTTAAATGCAACCATAAATACCATGAATGGGCTCTAAATATATCGGAATAATATACAGATGCTTTTAAAAAATTATTTAGTACACTTGTTATGAAATAAATGAATAATGGTAATTTTTCTCAACTGGAGATTGTTTTATTGAGGTTGGATGCAAAAAGAATACTGTTAATAGGCTTCTAATATATCTAGCTATTATCACGAAGCTTACTTGGCTCAAAATAATTTTTTATACACTTGTTATGATAGAAAATCTATAATGGTAATCGTTCTCAAGTTGTGATTGTTTTATAAAGGTTGGATGCAACAATAAACACCGTGAATGTATTCCAAATATATATGACTAATATACAGATGCTTTCTGAGCTCCTAAAATGTATTTAGTACACTTGATGGGTAAAAGATTAAAAGTGGTAATGTTTCATAAGCGAGGGTTGTTTTACGGGGTTGGTTGCAACCATAACACCATGAATTAACTCAAAATATTTCTGGAGAATTTTCAGATGCTGACCTGTATCGTAAAAAATGTTTAGTTCATGTGGTATGAAAAAATTAAAGAAGAATATAATATAAGTAAATAAACATAAGTTCTCAACATTTCAAAGTTTAGTATTTCTTTTCATGCATTGTCTCATAGTTTCGCTAATTATGTATGCATTTCCTTTTTAGAGAAAGAGTAACGAAAATAGAAGACTTTCTGTTTGTCAATGAATAGCTCTTAATTCATTTATCTTTACACTTCTTTATACTATCGCCAATTTTGGCAATTTTAATTTCTCAATCAAGAACTGGGTTAAAAACATTGGAAATAGTTACATATTTATCTCTTGTCACAACAAATATATTAACAAGATATTGATGTCAAGTTTCAACGTCAATAATATTAGGATACCAATCTCCATGGCGATTCCCGTTAATTATGCTCTAGAAATCTGAAGAATCACGAGCATTTGCCAAAGCTTGAATTGCAGAGCTTTCAAATGATTTATTTTTTAAATCCAAAACACTTTTATAACTCTTTTTTATTTCTAGATAAAATGATCGCAATATTTCCGAGAAGCTAGATTGTTTATATATTTCCAGAGCATTAGTAACAAGCATTTTTGCACCCACACACTCCCCATCAAACCACTCCTTGTTTCTAGAGCTTCTCCTCCCACCAACTCCATGTTTCATTCCCAGACCACTAGCTACATCAACTATAACACTTATAATAACCGTATTTAAAGAATCGGGATTTCCCTCAATATAATGGCATTTCATTCTAGAAGCTATTTGTGTGAAAAATATACCTGATTTAGATTTATCCAAGACTAATTTAAAATTATAAAATTTATTTTTATTATGAATAGGTCGATACGTTTGATTTTTCAGATAAACGAAAATTGGATAGTGATCTGTGAATGTAACAATTGGACACACTTCAAAATCTTGTGTCACAGCACCAATGCGAAAGCACCAGGCCAAATCTATTACACTTGATCTCATGGAACCCTCAAACGTAAATGCCCCCACCAAATCATCCGGTGAACGCCCATTCAATAGTATGAGTTCATTTAACTCCATACAATTCGTTAGCAGTCTACCTCTTCTATCTGTATTTTTGTCAATTGAAATTCTCAATGAAGAACATATACTGTTCGAAACAATGTTATGATCTAGTTGATTTAAATTACACACTCTACAATTAAAGTCTCCACTCATAATTAATGGGGTATAAGAAACTTCCTGAGAAATTAAATTTATTTGCAAATTAAAATTTACTAAAAAATGTCCATTTTTACAGAGGGTTGGAGGTAGACCCAACACAGAATAAAATAAAAGTTATTCGCTGCTACCTTTACAAACATATAGTAATCAAATATAGAAATGGTTTCTATATTATAGTATCGAGTACTGTAGCAGATTAGCAGGCCCCCACTTGCTCTTCCTCGAGTATCTCTTCTTAGCGCTGAACTGTCTATGATTTTGGTATTGCATAGAAAATTCGGCAACACTGCAATTCTCGAAGTCTGACATGTTTCGCAAATACATACTATGTTCTGCTCCTCATAGACTTGTTCTAAAGCAGAAACATTTGCAAGGCGACGGGAATTCCAAAAGCAAATTCTCTGTCGATATTGTTCCACATCTTTCCCTCTTCTTCGTGGCGAGTTTAGTTGCTACTGCACTCTAAAGTTAGGATTATTGACATCTTTTGGAGAACAGCCTTTTGTTTCAATATTTATTTTAGGGGCAGATTCTTTGGCAATCTGAGAGGATCGTGACAATTTTTTAGGTGGCTCGCTATCATTTAAGAAGTAATCATCCAAGCGTTTCCTAGTGGTTCTCTTCACCAGTTCTTCTTTTCGAGGGCGGCCTGGCTGACGCTTGCCAGATAGCTGAGAAGGCTGCTCCGCCACCAATGGAGTATTTAGGGCAGCAGATTGTAGGTTTGGATCATTTTCCCCAGTGAGATAAACAATCTCGCTTAAGGTCTATTCTTTAAATCTGTCATTTGCGATTTTTAAGTTTAGTCCAAGAAAATCAGAGATTTTTGTGAGGGCTTGTTTTACCCAACGGTCAGAATTAAATTTTATTAAAATTGGACGTTTCCCGATTACTTTACCAAGTCTAAACACTTCAATAATAGAAGTCTTCGGAATAGATGATCCGATTTTCAAAAAAGTATTATCGATAGACGATTCAAGGTCATTATTATTTTCATCCGTGTCTGGAAAGTTGTAAACAATCAGGTTTTTACTTCTAATTTGCTGTTGAAAGAAAGATTATTTATTCTCCAAGAAACTGACTTTTATTTTACACTGAGATTTTTCCGAAGAATCGCTATTGTGATTTTCTCTTAATTCATGCACTTACATTAAATTATCTCTTAGGATAATAAAATATAAGTATTACATATTCCTATCAATTGTTATAAATAAATGTAGTTAACAAATACTGATTATAATTAATTACAGGTAGAAATTTTGTTTTTTGCAGTACCAGGGGAAAAGAGTTCTGCAAATATTGTTTTACGAAATCAAGATGTAACGTTAATCGTGCTATTGATATAAACAAATTATGTAAACTAACAAATATTAACATGAACTGTAGGTAGTACAATTTAGTGTTTTCGCCCATATAATTACAAAAGTATACTAAAAATATTATCTAACTTTATCGTTGTTTAAAGTTTATTGTACTAATGTTATAAATAAATCGTGTAAACAATCACATATTACAATTGCTTGCAAGTAGAAGCCAATGATCTTTTTGTTCTGATTTTATTTGTATTTCTTTTAACTTTTGTGTTGTATTCACTTTTAGTTTAAGAAACTGTATGAGACTATTTCGAAAAAAGTATTCCTTTTTTCTGACTTTGATTTAGCTACATTTGAAAATTTTGTAATGGTCAATCCTTTTTGTTTACTTGTGGTTGCAGTTTCAGTTTTAAAATCACAGTTAAACCTCTATAATTTCAGCATTTTGAGTTTACTTAAAAATATAAAGTTTTTCGCTGTAGGTGTAATGACTGCACAGTAATCTTTTTTCCCAGTCGGTAAAATAGAGTCGTGATAAGTTACCATCAGAGGCTAAAGGTTTGTGCCTGTGATAAGAATCCTCAGTCGGTAATTTAATTTCCTATTATTTGTTTTACCGACCTGTGAAAAGACGTCACTATAGCAGAAGTAAATGTAGTTCACCTATGTATTACAATGAATAATATTTTTGAATTAATTAAGTTTTCTGATAGGTTCATGCGTGTCGGTGTTATCTGTTTTACCGACCGGGGGAAAAGAGTCACTATATTATCAGTAAATGTAATTCATCTGAATTACAATTAGTTTTGGGCGACGTCGTTTTGATAAACCAGGTAAGTATGGTGGGAGTAGCAGGATATAAAAGAGATTTCACTTTAATCATGATAAGTGCAGTTCTTGCTTTAGCAGATGGTGTCGAATGTTTCTAAAGGAATTTTTAAAGCTTGTTTCCGACATTGAAGATGCTTTAAAGTTAATGATATTTTCAGATTATGCACCCTTAGACAAGGTAAATAAGTGGAAAAATGTGTGCATCATGTGCTTAAAAACAGTAAGGAAGGAGTTACATTAACAACCTCCACTGAAAGTTACTGAAAAACGTCTGTGTTTAAATTTAATTAAGAACTTAGAGTGTCTGCAAGCACATTTTGATCGACTTCTTAAGGAAGGGAAATGTGTAGCTGTGAAGAAATGGAAGCTAGAGCGCGATTAGAATGATGTTCGAGAACGTGTTAAATGGATGGATATCGATCAAGCGTTTAACAGACGAGTAAGAACATGCATTATTGTGAATTTAGTCCACAAAGATATAGTTGATTTCTTACAAGATGCTGAGAAACTGTTTGCTATAAATATAATCAAGATGTTACGTGAACATAATGCTCTTAAGGTCAACATGGTACTTGTAGCAAAATATCAAAGAAATATTGGTAATATTGAAAAAGAGCGGGTATGTGACTTCAATGTTAGGTCTAACAACCAGGATATTTATGCTTCTACTGATTTCAACAATTTGTTTAATGTTAATGTCAAGACTCCAATTTGCAAAGAAATTGAAGAATTTGAAGAAAAATACTCAGGATGGACACTACAAGTAATAGTAAAATTATAGGTTAATATATATAAACTTAATCCATTAAAAGGTAGCACTTATATCAATCTACCAACATTTATAAAAGACAGGAAAGCGTGTATAAATGTTATGAACATAACTAATAAGTGTTTTATGTGGACTGTATTACCAGCGATGCATCCTGAAGACAAAAATGAGTATAATGCAAAACGTTTCTCAAGCTATAAACATTGGAAAAATTCGTTAAATTTTAAAGGTAATTAGTTTCCAGTTAGTCTTCAGGATATCTCAAAATTTGAAAAGCAAAATAATATTTCAGTTAATATATATGGATTAAGCAAAAGAAAGTTCATATTTATTGTAATACCTCTTCATTTAATAATACATATGAAAGAGACGCATATACATCTTTTACGAGTAGAAGAGAACTATTGGGATGAAGCTGAAGATGAGGATGAAAATGACATATGCCTTGAAACATTGTCTGAACCACAAAATTTCCATTATGTATGGATAAAGAACCTGTCTCGTTTGGTTAGTAGTTACCTGTCTAAACATACTACAGAGAAACTTATTTGTGATCGGTGCTTACATTATTTTTGTCGAAAAGATAAATTGTTCAATCAACTGGAAGATTGTGTAAAGTCAAAGAAGTGCAAATTTATGCTCCCAAAGCAAGAAAAAAACTTTATTCAATCAAAAAACTATAAAAACCATGAAAAGGTAACCATTTATAATTTTTGCAGATTGTGAATCTTTTTTCTTCAGCAAATATCAAATACTCAAGCCATTTAACAGCATGAAGTTTTTGATATTGGTTACTACTTTAAGTGTAGCTTCAATGACACTATGTCTTATTATATGTCTTGTCCGGAAAATATTGATTCAGCACAGTCGTTTGCCTTAGAATTATTGTAAATAGCACAAGAGTGTAATAAAAATTTTTTAACTCCAGTTCCTATAAAACAACTCACATGAGAACAGCTTAAAGCTTTTATTAATTCAATGACTTGTCACATTTGTAATAAAGTGTTAAGTCCTCCCATGAAAAAGGTTCGCCATCATTGTCATCTCACTGGAAAGTATCGAGGTGCTACTTACGCATATTGCAATTTGAATTATAAAGACTGTAATATAATACCAGTTGTGTTTCACAATTTGAGTGGGTATGAGGCTCACTTTATAAATCGCGATATTGCCAATCAATTTGATGGTAAAATTAAAGTGCTTGCTTTAAACAAGAAAAAGTACATTTTGTTTACAAAGTATGTTAATAGTACTTAAATAACATTTCGATTTATAGACTTATTTAGATTCTTATCCGCGTCGTTAGAAAAGTTAGCATCATACCACACTTAATTTAAGAGTGTGAATGCAGAGTTCTTCAGTATGGAAAAAGAAAATATTGCTCTGCTAACAAGAAAAGGCGTTTAATTATACGAATATCTTAACGCAAACGAACGACCTTGTGAAACGCAATTACCAGCAAGAGAACACTACTTCTGGTTTAACATGGGATTTTATGCTTAAGCACACAAATGTAAGATTAGAACTATTCATTGACGTTGATATGCTGTTAATGATGGAAAAGGGTGAAAGAGGAGGAGTAAGTCAATGCTCCAATCGGTATTCGATTGCCAATAATACATATTCCAGATGAATCAGCGTTTGGTTATATACTGGAAGTAAATTTATATTATCCATCTAAACTTCATGATGAGCATAATGATCTACCATTTTGTCCGGAACACGCAAAACCACCTGGATCAGATCAAGAAAAGCTTCTTACCACTCTGCTACCTAAACACAAGTACGTTCTCCATTATCGAGCTTTGAAACAAGCTCTAGCAAATGGAATAATACCATTTCGAATATATCGAGTGTTGAAATTATCACAATCAACATGGCTTAAAAGTTACATTGATTTTAGAAGTGTTCTTAGAATAAATGCAAAAAATGACTTTGAAAAAAACTTATTTAAATTGATGAATAATGCTATCTACGGGAAAATAATGGAGAATGTGAGTAAATTTGTAAATGTAAGGATTGTAATAAATTGGGAGTGTAGGTATGGAGCTGAGGAGTTAATAGCAAAGCCAAATTTTCAGAGCCGTGCTATTTTTTTAAAAATCTTATTGCTGTAGTGTTGCGTAGACTGGAAGTTCTGTTTAATAAACCAATCTATGCTGGTTTTACTGTGCTGAATGTGTCAATACTTCTCATGTACAATTTTCATTATAATTATATGCGTAAAATGTATGAAAACCAATGTAAGTTGTACACCGATACTAACAGTTTTATTTATGAATTGAAATGTACAAACGTATATGAAGATATGAGAAATAACATTCATAAATTTGATACATCTGATTACCTTATTAATAATGTTTTTGGAATGCCACAAGCCAACAAAAGAATTGTAGGTCCGATGAAGGATGAATGTTGTGGTAAAATTATAACGGAGTTTGTTGGTTTACTGAGTAAAATGTATAATATACGCGTGAATGGTGTGGATTAATTAAAAAAAGCAAAGGGTATAAAAACAAATAATGTTCAAAGACTATTACATTTAATGACTATAAAGATTGTTTTCAAAACAACATCAGACAAGCGCGAATATAACATACAACTCAATCGAGATTACATTATGTAATGACAATTCGACCGACTAAACTAGCACTAAATCCATATGATGATAAGCGGTTTTTGTTTTTAAAAAGTACTGACACCTTTGCGTGGGGACACTATAAAATTAATACGATCAAATGCGTTGATGATGACAGTGATATGGAAGAATAAAAAAACTCTTTATATAGATGTAAGTTATAGATATTGTACAGTGTTAGGAAATACTAAAATAAAAAACATTAAATATATTTTTAATTTTGCATTTTTTTTACAGAAAACCTTACACCAATTAAATACATTTGCATTATAAAGTGTGTATGTTTTGAAAATCAGATAAAATTTATTTAATTGATGAAACGTTGATTTAACGTTGACTTAATATTGATTTAACCTTGACTTTACGTTGAATAAACATTGATTTAACGTTGATTACAAAACTGAATTATCTATCCAACTATTATGTGAGTCATTAGAACCTAACAATTTAACAAAAAGTTTATTACCACGTTTGTTTAACAGTTTTTCTACTAAGTAAGTATCAGAATTTTTAACCTCAAGCAGCTCATATTCATAAAAACCTCCAGCAATCGGCTGACCTTGATAATCTTTTAATTTATAAGTGACTGGCATTGTTTTTATAACACGATCTTCAGTGAATATTTCGGTTATCCAATTAGGTGTGTATCCTTTTTCAAAAAATTTTTAAACTTACTGATACGTATTTTATCACCAGAAGTTAATTTTGGATTTCTTATGGGTATTTGTTGTTGTGCAGTCAAGCGGTGCTTAAGTTCTTCTTCATCTGTAGTATTAACATCTTTTGGTTTCATGCCGATTGTTCGATGTTTAGTATTGTTGTATTCTGAGACAAGATCTGATATAATGTCTATCCACTTGTAGTTCCCTCGCAGACTAAAATATTACCAGATTTTATTTTTGAGCGTACGATTGAAGCGTTCTATAATAGATGATTTCAAATTACTGTACGTTGAATATAAGTGAATGTTGTATTGTTTCATGAGAGTTTGAAATTGTATATTATAAAATTATTTGCATCTATCAGTATGTAGATTCTTTGGTATACGTCCTTGCAAAAGAAAAGATTCCATTCCAAAAGTAACATCATTCGCGCTTTTACTTTTTACTTTTAGCATAAGGTAACATTTCAACTAAATCTGCTTGCCAAGTTTAATCAACACCACGTATTTGTACACGTCTACGAGGATAATTTCTCCTAGCAAGTTTATTTAATTCTGCAACTAATACTTCTTTCACGTTATTCATTTTTTTCAAATGCCTTTAAACGACTTTCCATATGAGGAATAAGTTGAGTGTTTCGAATTGATAGCTCTTCTCGCAAATCTGTTTTGAAGTTTTCAAGCTTTCCTTTAATGTAGGGAAGAGTGGGGCTAAGCCGGCCGCGTGGCTAAACCGGACACTTCGATTTTCTACTAAACTATAAAGTGTTGATAAAGTGAATTTTTTTTATAAAAGGTGGATCATATGATGCATGTATGGCATAGGTCATGATGGTATATTATAGGTTAAGTATGGTGTTAAAAATCAAAACGTACGAATAAAGTGTTTTCTTCGATGATTGTAAAAATTACGTGTCTTATACTTTTGGGTTTATCATATTAAATTGAAGTAAAAAATTATGATTCAAGTATTATTAAAAGTAAAATGTATACTTATTTTAGGGTAAGTAATATACTTTTGGCAACTTGAATAACAAAAATTACTAGGAAGGCCTCGTCCCCCTGCGCGCTTCGCGCGCCAACCCCCATGACTTTTGTTTTTTTACATATAAACTTTTTTTTATTTGCCTTGAAGATGAGATAAGTCCGCTAATTAGCACCTGTCCAATTTAATTAAATTTTAAAGAATCAGTGAATTTTCGGTGATTCAAATTTAGGGAGAATAGTAAATAACTATTAAATAAATAAATATACAACAATCATAAGTAATAATAACCTAAAACTTAATTAGAAACGTATTAATCACATTTTATTAATATTTTATTATATATAAAAAACATAAATATTTACCTTAATAAAAAATAAGGTCACGTGATCAAGGTAACGTGATTAAGGTCACGTGATTAAGGTCTTGTAATGAAGGTCTTGTAATGAAGGTTACGTGATAAAGGTCACGTGATTAATGTCTTGTAATGAATGTTACGTGATAAAGGTCACGTGATTAATGTCTTGTAATAAAAGTCACGTGATTAAGGTCAAGTGATTAAGGTCATTTGAAGGTCATCAAGGACTGAAACAGCGGCGAAATCTTTTTATAATATGGAGAGATATTTTTTGACCTGAAGGTAAAATGACCGCTTGGGGCTACACCGGATGAATAGGAGTGGGGCTAAATCGGATAGTTGATTTTTTAAATTTCTTAAAGTGTGACAATTGCAAACAAGTTTAAGCAAATCATACTTAGAAAAATTCTTTAATAGAAATATTTTTAATGGATCCCTCAGAATTTTGCATCCTGGGTGTGATTGATACGGACCAACAAGCTGTAAAACATTTCTATTAAAGCAGAAAATACATATTCTAATATTTAAAGAAAGTTATAATTTAGTTAAAATTATACATATAGATTTAATTCTTTAGAGAACTGTAGCCTGAAAACTTTTAAGAATCCCCCCCCCCATAGGCACCTTTCCCAATGGGTATTTTCTATAAAAATCCTTAATTCCATTCTATAAAAAAATTATATCTAGTGATTTTTCTTTCTTTTTAGAGAATTGTTTCCAAAAACATTTCTAAGAATGCACCCCTCCAAGGCCTATATCTGGATACTCCCCTGAGCAAAACAATCTCATATTTTTAGTCTGAGCACGAAAAGGAATTTATAATTGTTTAATTTCTGACGAAATAACCTGGTGTCCAGTTTAGCTCTATGAGGTGTCCGGATTAGCCCCACTATTTTTGCGATTTCTACTTTTGAGGTTGAAACGTTTGAAACAAAATTACCAATTGCTATTGAATATTTTCTTAAGTTAAAAAATTGTAATTTATAGGCGAAGAAACAAGCTTTAAAATGGCATATAATACTTAAGCTAAAAATATTAATTATAGGTTTTTCAAAGCCAAATACCAAATCCTGTTGGTTTAGCCCCAATCTCTCCTACTTATCAAAACCATTAAAAATTACCTGCAAGTCGCTTGTTATAATACGCTGTGATAATCCCAAAGTTAATGCATCCGTTTGTTCTTTAGCGTCTGACACATTACAAAGTCTTTTACCATCTATGTCACAGTTGCCATCCACGGTGAACTTAAATCATACACCAAGTGGACCGAGACTAGCTGCTGCTGTTGATCGTTCCAGGTGACGATTAAACACATCAATACTCATTGTACAACTGCGGAATAATAACACTATTTATGTCTAATTTATGATTCCTGCTTCTAGAAGTTCTTCAATAATTGATATGACTTCATTACCGTGATTAAGATTTCTAGCTACCTGAGAAGCAACAAGTAAGCGCAGACGGTCAACTAACTTACACGGTAGGCAGGAAGCTACGATAGGTTGGACAAAAAATGTCGACAAAAACTGATAGCAGGGGTGTATTTGTGGATTATTACAGGTAAAAAATCCGTTTGAATTAATATCTTAACAGCTTGTATTTGGTAAATATCTTCATTTTACATTTTTTGTTCACATTAATTTTTGCGAAATGGTAAAGATCTAATTTTTTATCCTTAAAACATATTTATCTTTCAAACATTTAAAGATTTATAAAAGTATAAAGGCACGAATAAATTTGTGTGTATATAGTATGATAACAAATAAATTTTAGTAAGTTTTTGCCAGTTTTAAACGTTTTCAAGACAAGCCACGTCGAGGCAATTTATTGTTAATGTGCAGACTTGATTTTATAGTTCCAGAATAATAGGGATTTTAAGAGTTTGAGAAACTACAGAACTTTTTAAAAATTCACAGAAAAATTAATTCTTCGACAATAATTCGCTTTCAAAATATCTCCTATATAGTTTTAATGAGATATATTTAATTTCTTTGGTTGTAACAATGCCTTTTCCTTTCTGATAC